>APFE031442648.1:63794-116416 GCA_000404065.3 Pinus taeda
TCAAGTTACATTAGGTTAAGATTTTAAAATCGCTATACATTTAGCATTTAAAAAAATTACTCTTGGTATAATAACTCTTTCATTTAGGTGTTCATTTTTAAATTTTTTTTAGCCATAAATTTTTTTTATAATGTCGTGTTTGAAATATTTTGAAAACTTAAGATTGTTTTGTAGTCATAATCTTTGGTTTTCATTCCATGGTTGAAAAATTGTCAAGATTTTAATGGTTTTCTAAGTCATGATATTTGACCTTTAATGCTATGGTTGAAAATAGTTATAAGTATTTTTTCTTAGCCCCATGCCTGAAAATTGTTGGAATTTTAAGGTTTTTCAAAGAAGTGATATTTTAAATTTAATATCATGCTTAAAAATTGTTGGAATTTTAAGGCTTTTTAGAGACATGATATTTTATCTTTCATGTCATGCTTGAAAATTGTTGGAAATTTAAAGTTTTTCAGAGTCATGATATTTTATTTTTAAGATCATTATTTGAAAATGTTGAAAATGTACCCTGAAAAAAAAGACATTATTCCAAAATCAACACTTTGATTTCAAGGCGTTTTTTGCACCAAACAAAATGACTTTTATTGCTTTTTACTGTTATTTTTTTAAATATTGAAAATTTACTCTGAAAACAAAAATCGTGATGCGAAATCAACACTTTTTTATTTTTGGGTTATTTTTTCATGTGTTTTTGGGGGTTTTGGGCTCGAGTACCCATTTTGAGGTAATAGTTCTCGTTTGATGGGTAACTATGTTTGAGGAATATTCCCACAAACTAAGTTGATCAAAAACCTTGCAGCTTTGGATCTATACAAATATGGAGAATATAGATAGGGGGAACCATTTCAAACTATCCAATATATATGTGCTAATGAACCATAGACAAAAGATGGATTGTTGGCAATCCATTAAGGAAATGAAGGATGCAATCATATTTGAGGGTTGTGTCTTGACAGGGTACTTCAATCTAGTGTTAGGTGCAAATGTGGATAAAGGGGGCGAGTGAAGTTAGGGGCCATTTTCTAGAGACATTGGAAGATTTGATGCAAAAGTGGTATCCATGGGTTTTAAACCCCCAAAAAAGAATACTTCTGGACAAATAAAAGGATAGGATTAGGGCATCTCATAGCAAGATTAGACTGGTTCCCTGTAAACAAAGAGTTGTTGTTGGAAAATTTGGAGATCACATCAAAAATGGCCCCATTTGGAGTAGTTTATCACAAAATAATATATCTCTCTCCTAAAAACTCAGAACTATGGTCCCCTCATCAGGTTTAATCCTCTTTGGATGTAGAGTAAGGAAGAAAGGAGGTAATAAGAAAGGCCTGATGAACATAGATCCAAGGTTTTCCCTCTTAAAGTATTGTGTCAAGGGAAATAATACAATGATCCATCCACCAATAAAAGGGAGATTGTGCAATAACTAGCAGACTGTTCTGGCTTTTGATTTGGGCTTACTGTTTTACTTCACTCTTATGCGTCAAAATTTTGGAATATTCTAAATTTTACAATTGCTCGTGTCACCAGCTATGCAATGTTAGTGGATTGGAAACAAAATCTGTAAATTCCTTGGTAAGAAGGCAAAATCAATATCAAGAAATGTTATCCCATGAATTGGACCACTATTGAGAAAATGGGGAGCCCAAAGGACTAGAAATAAAGGACTCACAGATATTGAATCATGTAGTGGGGGTGAAAATCATTTGGTGATTGATATCAGATGGAAAAGTCAGGTGGAAATTGATTGTTCACATAAAATACCTCCTTTCAACTTTGTTGGCTTGAGGGGGCCTGACCCAGGTTCAGAGTTAATTATCCAAACAAATCCCTACACTACTGGCCCTTTCGGCAACAACCCGCGGAGCACAGATTGAGGTCTCACCCGAAGCAGTATGGGGGGATGTTGGAACCAAGTTTCCACACCCTTGAGATGTTTGAAGGGTCAGTTTAGTCCAACTGTGAATACCTTTGTGCAAGTTACTTCACACACTGCCTTAACCTGCGAGGCCTTCGCGATCTATTATAATTGCCTTCGCGCAACCCTAACCAAGGGTTGAGCTGCTTTCAAGCTACTAAGGCAATGATCTGCGCTAATTCCCCAAGTTACACCATAGGTCTTACTTATCTTCTTATAACTGTTAGTTAACTTTGCGTAAACAGATACTTTGTCTTATATTCTCTTAGTTAACATCATCATATAAGTTCACGCATATAAATAGTAAAATTGCAATTCATACCCAATATACTCAATGCATAAAATAGGAAAAGATACACAGAAATGATATGAAACTTCTCTTTATTACTTCTCCAAAGGTTATAGACTCGACTCGCCCTGCGCACTCAGCGGCAGGGGTCCACACACTCAGCGGCGGACTACTAGGCCTCTGCGCACTCAGCTGCAGAGCCTTATCCTACTCTATGGCCCAAGACTCGACTCTACATTTAGATAAGACTCAATTCTTTTTCATCCATCCATCAATTGATTCTCCTCCTTTACAACTTAGAGCCTCGATGTAGATCTCGAAAGCCGACATTACATTTACAAAAATGAGGGCGGAAAAACCTATGACTCATTTACAAGTTCGCACTCCGCACCCACAAAACATAGAGCCTTTACATCGGATTTAGTCAAAATGTGGGCTTTAAGCCCCAAAACTTCCCTTGGGGGATCCTGCGCCCAACAGGCCCCCAACACAAACATTGTGACTCCCCCTCGAGTCACTCTGTAAGGACCTGCAGTCATTGACATGCCCACCGGGTGAGGTGCGACACGACCGAATGGAGGACGAGTGGTTGGAGGCACAAACGAACAGCATGAAATGACGAAGTGTGAGCCTGGACCATTAACACGACGAAGTTATAATGCGAAGTGCGTAGGAGGAGGGCGAGCTGACTTATATGCATGGGAGCATGGAGGAACACCCATGGAGCCAACTTACAAACGTAGTAGGCCGACCGATGGTTGAGGATGTTTGCAAGAAGGCTGACTCATGTTTGCATGAAGTCTGAGGGCGTGGGCAAGTCGGCTGGGTAGCTAAGATGTCGCCCTACCACTCGTATATATTGGTAAAGCGTATAGCTCATTTGGACACACAACGACTTCACTCATCAAGAAGAGAAGTGCGTAGATCTAGTAGGTGGATGCACAAGAGGAAAGGCGTAGTTTTGGTGATGTGCCTATTCTTGGGCAAGGCCGAACAGAGGTAAATGCACATCTTGGTTTTGGGTGAAGGGCGCGGGTAGAGGTCGCTCACCGGTTGGAGTAAGGCGTCAATGGGTGTGGCGCCCGGTTTGTGCGACGACTTGGCACGGGTTCTTGGGTGACTCGAGTGAGCGCCCGCCCATCGTGCAAGTGTGCGCGGTGTGACTTTTGGTGAAGTGTTGAGATTGTGAACAAAGGTGTGTCTCGGGTACAGGCACCCGTGTGTGGCGACTTGGAGGCATGCCCAAGTTGGGCAAACAACACAATCATGCGACGAGGTGAACGAAGGGTTGGTGAGTTGTGTGGCGACCGTGTGGAGGCGCCGACAAGCTGGGCAACCGAGTTTGCTGAAGATTGTAAAATTGGCTAAGTATGAAACTTGGGGTTTCCAAATATACTTGTAAAGCATTGTAAAGATTGTATAATATATTATTGGGCAGACTCATTGTTCAGGGAGTTTCCCGTGCAATTGTGTTCTTCGTTTATAATTGCTGATGATAATGAATGTGTATGGGTGTTCATTGGTATAAAGGATAACATTAATAATACTTGGTTGAGAAACACAAACTAATTAGGACAAGTGGTTAGGCGTAGTCCACAAACATAAGTATTGGTGAAAAGAAAGTGTTCGGTGGTGCCACACCTCGCCAAGTGCGGTTTAAAGACTACCGCCAGCCTGGGGGCGTGACAGGTGGTATCAGAGCTAGTCTGAAGACTTGGAGAAGTCTTGCAGGAAGTTGGGTGAAGCAAGTGTGTAAGCACTTGACAGTTGATGACAGTGGAAGCAAGTAGTTGCAAGTGAAGGATGCTGGTTTCACATACAAGTGGAACAAGAGCTGGTTCATGGTTGCGAGGAACTTGGTGAAGCTGGTAAATGGTGCAATAGGTTTGGCAGAGGAGAAGCTTAGTGCTTGGGCCAAGTTGAACGACAAGGCATGGCAGGTTTGGAAGAATGTGAAGGGAAGCTCTTGCTTACCTTATACAGGTTGAAGCGGAAGAAAGAATAGAATCCCCAGATTTGAGATAAGCTTGAAGTCTTGGAAAAGAATGTTGAAGACGAACTTCTTCAACTTGGTTGGACAATGGAGCAAGATGAAGTTGCAGATTGTGTTAACAAGGAAAAGGAAGCCATGATGTTTGAGGATGTTGCAGATATGACAACAATGGAGGATGAACTTGAGATTGATCAAGTTGGACCAAGATCGTGCAATTTGCAGACATGGATGGATGAGGATACTCACATGGAGGAGCCTCATGATGATGATGTAAGTATTGTTGATACTTGTGTTTCATTTGAGCATTTGGTGGATGGACCGTATGTAGGGAAGGGCAAAATCAGTTTGCCGATGCTAGGGAGGATCTTACCATGGATGTCTATGATGAGACCTTGTATGGAGAAGCAAGGATTGTTGATTGTTGCAGGACTTGTTGGGGTTGTTTGTGACCTTATGGTAGAAGAAACAAAGGCCCGTGATGAGGGAGGAACATGATGATCGTTGCGGAGGATTGGGTCATGCTTTAGCCACATGGAGAACTGGCTAAGTGCCCGACATGACTCATGGACAGATTGGAGGAGGGCACACACTTGAGGTATGATGTTACTTGGGTGGACTTCTCATGGTTGAGACCAAGAGATAGTCTTGGTGGAACCTTTAGTGGGGGAGCTATGATGGAGAGACTCATGTGATGATAATATGGTTGGGTGACCAAGTTCACTAGACTGAAGATTGCAGACTTGGATGAGGATGACCGATTGTTGTGATGGGTCTACTTGGTTGGACTACATGGACAACTTAGTCATGGACATCAGGTTGGAGACATGGAGCATGGCAGTCTATGCAAGGAAATTGTACAAGAGAACTTGTAGAGGTGTCACTTATGGGCATCTAATGAGGAGTGCCAAGGTAGGGATGTTGTGCAGGTAGATTGCTGGTGTGACATGGAGATGTCTTACTTATGAGCTGATGGAGAGGTTGTGCACTCTTGTACAACGAGGCCATGGACTTGGATGGAGTTGTGAGTAGACTATGGATCATTCCTTCTACATGGAGGGCTAAGGCATCTTGCAGAGACCTTTGGGCCAAGACTTGTATGCTTGCTAGAGTGTTTGTTGGAGATGACTCATGGAGCTCATGATGACATGAGGTTGTGACTTTTGGGGACTCATATATGGTGGACTTGGAGGATCTGATGCATTGAGGAGCTGAGGTCAGGGACTTTGATGCAGGATGGGGTGCATACTTTCAAGTACATGTATGGGAATGGCTTGAAAGAGTGACTTGATGTGGAGGATCGATATGAGACAATTTGGAGTGATGGAGTTACAACGATGATGATGCCTTGGTGGCAACACTTGGGCATGGGTTGAGTCGAGACTTAACCACTTTTGACACATGGGAGTTGATTGATCTATGATCGTGGGCAGCACATGGGAGATGAGACAAGTGGATACTTGTTTCTATGGTAGACTTGAGGGATGGCACATTGTAGATATGATGGAGGTTGCTTCATGGACCTGGATGTGGCACGTCAAGAGTTGGGTTCGATGAGATGATCTCTTCACTTTGAGGAGATGGATGTTTTGCAGATGGATGATGTTGGGGTAGATGTGGTTGATTTCATGCAGCACATTAGTACCAAACATCATGGACAACATGTTGCAGATGAGATGAGGACTACTTCATGGACCTGAGAATGGCTTACACTTGTAGGGAGATGGATTCTTGATCGAGTTGATGATGTGACAGGATGTTCTGAGAAACGACTAATGGTGGCATGAGGATGTGCATTCTCATGGTTTGAGCGTGACAGTTGGATTAGCTACCCAACTAGTTCAGACATGAGGGCTAGCGTTGTGTAGAGATATGTTAGCATTATGTTGGAGTATCATGGAAGCAGTTCAAATGAGGATGACACATGGTGAGGTCGACATGAGATGTTGCAGGAAGCATGTAGCTTGAGATGGAGGGACCAACCTTCCACGATGGAGAGCAGCATGTGGAAATTGTGACGAGATGGTCGATGGTCATGGATTGAGATGATTTCCGATGTATGACATACCGATGAGGTGTATACCTTGTTATGGTGATCTTGGTGACAGATGGTTTCCGGGACGAGACATGATGAAGACAGTGGTTCTACATATGTTGCAGAGATGGTTGTAGTATGTGGAGGAGTTGACATCATGGATGAGACAGTTGTTGATGATCTTGGTGAATGGCTACCAGGATGGTATGTTGTCGAGGACAACAACGATTTCAGGTGGAGGAGGATGTAAGGACCTGCAATCCTTGACAATCCCATCGGGTAAGGTGCGACACGACCAAACAGAGGATGAGCAGTTGGAGGCATGAATGAACAGCATGAAATGACGAAGTGCGAGCCTAGACCATCAATGCGACGGAGTTATAATGCGAAGTGCATAGGAGGAGGGTGAGCTGACTTATATGCGTGGGAGCGTGGAGGAGCACCCACGGAGCTGACTTACAAATGTAGCAAGCCGACCAATGGTTGAGGGCGTTTGCAAGAAGGCCGACTCATGTTTGTGATGAAGTTTGAGGGCGTGGGCAGGTTGGCTGGGCAGCCAAGACCTCGCCCTACAACTCGTATATATTGGTGAAGCATAGAGCTCATTTGGGCACACAACGACTTCGCTCATCAAGAAGAGAAGTGTGCAGATCTAGTAGGTGGACACACAAGAGGAAAGGTGCAGTTTTGGTGATGCGCCCGTTCTTAGGCAAGGCCACACGAAGGTAAATGCACATCTTGGTTTTGGGTGAAGGGCGCGGGTAGAGGTCACTCGCTAGTTGGAGTAAGGCATTCATGGGTGTGGCACCCAGTTTGTGCGACAACTTGGCACGGGTTCTTGGGTGACTCGGGTGAGCGCTCGCCCATCGTGCAGGTGTGCACGATGTGACTTTTGGTGAAGTGTTGAAATTGTGAACAAAGGTGTGTCTTAGGTAGAGGCGCCTGTGTGTGGCGACTTGGAGGCGCACCCAAGTTGGGAAAACAATACAATCGTGCGACGAGGTGAACGAAGGGATGGTGAGTCGTGCGGCGACCGTGTGGAGGTGCCAACAAGCTGGGCAATCGAGTTTGCCGAAGATTGTAAAATTGGCTAAGTATGAAACTTGGGGTTTCCAAGTATACTTGTAAAGCATTGTAAAGATTGTATAATATTATTGAGCAAATTCATTGTTCAGGGAGTTGCCCCTCCCTTTATACTGTGCAATTGTGTTCTTCGTTTATAATTGCTGATGATAATGAATGTGTATGGGTGTTCATTAGTATAAAGGATAACATTAATAATACTTGGTTGAGAAACACAAACTAAGTAGGACAAGTGGTTAGGCGTAGTCCACGAACATAAGTATTGGTGAAAAGAAAGTGTTTGGTGATGCCACACCTCACCAAGCACGGTTGAAAGACTACCACCGGCCTGGGGGCGTGACACACTTTATCGGTTTGGAGATCTTCACACGGAGACCTCCCAACTCTGCTCGAACTACTGTAAGATCGACAGCGCACTGAGCGGCTACCTGTTGTACCTCCTACACGTGTTGTTTAGAGACCGCAGTATCTAAACTACTTCTTTGCATCTTCTCCTGTGTTCCCTGCATTTGCACGAGCTTGGCTTCGATCGAGGCTATAATGATGAAGGCTTCATCGATCCATGGTTGGACATGTGCCTTAAAAACCTCTTCCTTATGTCGCACCACGTCTACCTGCTCCTTAAGCACTTTTGCCTATTGCATATGTGCGAGCCTCTATGTAAGGGCCACCGTCTGCAGGGTCCCTTTTATATCATTATATATTTGTTGTGGCTCACGCGCCTCTGTTTCCAAGCATTGTATGTTGAGTCCTCCTACAAAGCAGTGAGGACCTCAAATGACTCTTCCAAAATTTTGGTGCAGTCCTTCATTGCACTGCTCATCTCCTCTTTTCCCATTGCGATGGCACTGGCACACTATTCCCTCACCTCTGGTGGAGTTGAAGGCTGCGCCTTCAATTGCAGCTCAGCTATCTAAAGGTTCAGCTCCAGCTGAACCTTAGCCATTTCTTCTCGCACCTCGCACACCCCGGCTGCTAACTTCCGAATGCGCACCTCTGCTGGTGCCTCTGATGGGATGACCAACTCAGGGACCATCTGGCAGACTTCTTCAACCACCTGCACAATCTGTCAGTTTTTCGCCATGAACTCAATGCACTGCAGGCTCAGTTGCTCCATGTTAATTCATTGCTCACTTATTACCTAAAGCGCGTGGCCCTCCCTAGCCCGCAGTTCTGTAATTACTTTGTCCTGCAGAACATAGAGTGTCTCTCGAGGGAGCGCAACCATGTTGATCTCCACTTCTTTCAGTGCACTGACCATAGGCCTGTCGGCCTCATTTTCTGTAACCAGTGCCCCCTTCGGCAACACTATAGTATTGGTCAAGCGGGCGTGCAACATTTCTTCTGCTGTGGCTGTTACTACTGCGAGGCTGGTTGACAGAGTACCAGCTTGAGGAGTGTGCACCTGCAACTCCTGTATCTATGCCCAGAGGGCCCCCAATGCCATCTTATTTTCCTCCACGAACTATTGGAGGGCCTCCATAGTGACATTGCACACTGTCTCCCCTATGCCATGCAGATTCCCCTCAATGAGGGTGATCGGGTCTAAAGAATTCTTAGAGGCTTTTGACTTCTTCTGCGGCCCCACCTGCTCTCATGGGCGTTGGTGTTTCAACTGTGTAGACGTTGTCTATGGGTCTGCACCACCTTCCTTTGTCTTGGACTCTTCCTCAGTCGACGATGAATTATGGCCCTCGCACTCCTTCTCTACTGCCTGTTGTTGTTCTGTGACTGCCTTCTACTGTTCTGCTGCTGCTTTCGCAGCATCTCAAACCTCCTACGCCTTTGCTACTGTTGTCTCTTTTCTTCTTTTCTTTTCCAACTATGCCATCCACAGTTTTGCCTCCTCTTTCCTCTTTTGTGTAGCCGACTTCTCTATTTCCAATGTGGAGATGGCTGGTGCGCGCCACTCTGGTAGCCACGACTCAAGTGCGATGAATATGACATCATCTGTGGCCAGGTACAAGAGCTTATTCCACTTCTTTGTGGGGTCCTTGCATGCCCTGACATACACGTGATGGAAATATGCCTTGAAGTCCATGAATCTTTGTAGACTATTATAGGTAGTGTGCGATAACCGTGGCTTGCAGTTAATCGCCATTCTGATGTTCATCTCCATGAACACCTAGAATATCTTACTATCGTGGATCCTCTGCATGTCTTTAGTGGTCCACAACGAGGCGTACTTTGCTACCTCTAGAAGATCCTACGTAATCGTGGGGAACTGGCTGTCCTCAGGTAATTCCCAAGCCACCAACACCATGGACAGTAGAAGCCATATATAGTGAAATGCCTTCCCATGTTCCTATGCCTTGCGGCAATTGTCCAGGAATTCCTTGCACGAGTACTCAGGCTAGTTAAACTAAACCCCCTCCATGCATTGCATGGCAAGAGCTATCACCAGCATGAGCACCTCATCTGTGCGGCACTTCTGCATAACCTTGCAAGACAATATCTGGGTGGCAAATCTTACTACCTTATTGTCGATACTAGATATCGTGTACCCTCTCTTATTTCTCTCTAGCTTGAAATTTTCCTTCATGGCCTCCGCGATGGCCAGGTCATTGCTCTTACCCTCCGAAATATCTGCAAGGTCTTCCCCCTTACAAGGGAGTCGGTCAATTCTATGAATCAGGTGGTTCATGATGGAGATGGGCTCCTCCAGCCAAAAGCATCCATCATGCACTAGGCAAAGTAGTTGCCTAATGACAAAAATAGGTAATGGGGCACGATGGTAATTGTCGGACGGATAAGTCATTCTTGTGGACAAGACCGACCTCCCTAGTATCTAATGATCTCTAGCGACAAGCAAACCAAACAAATTCTATCTTTCTCTAAATATGCAGCTTATAAATAAAGGCAAACAAGTGTTTTAGGCCTACCTCAGGTCCAGTGCAAGTTTGTGGAAACCACGCTCCGTTGATCCAAATGAGCTCCCTTGTAAAGAATCTGCAAACACAAACAAGCACACACATTAAATAGCACCTGAAAAGCCAATATAACAAAGTTGATCAAGGAATTCATGAAACAAACCATATAAGATAATTTGTTGAGAAAAATGAATCTGATTGTATTAACTTTAATCAAAGAAGAACTTTACAACCTTGGTGCCTTGATGTTGTACAAGCTCCTCCCAAGGTCCAGCAAGAATCTCCTCTACTTTGACAAGTTTCACTCTCTTCCCAATGAAGCCCAAAGGTATGTAATCTCTCCTCTCAAGCTTAACTAGGAAGTCTAAATTCCAACAGCATTTACCCTCAAAAATGTTCAGCTTCTAACCTCCCTAGCAACCAGCCCAATGCCTCAATTTATAGAGCAATGGAGGGAAGTTACTAGGTCCACCTTCAAAGGGATAAAGCCCTCCTTCAAAGGGATAAGTTCCTCTCATCAAGGGATTAGCTCCTTTAGTTTTGGGATGCATGAACCACCTAGGAGCGAACCATCCATGTCAAAATTCCTTCTAGAAGCATCCAGAATTAACCCAAAGTGAGTTTTTAAGAATAAACTTGTGCCTTTTTGACTTTCACAGGGGTCCGCACCCACTCCTTTAGAGACAGAGCGGGCAGGTCCGCAGGTAACATGACCAAAGGGTGCGGGACCGTAGGTAACAGTAAGAGAAAGTGCGGAACCAGAGCTTTATTGATTTTCAAGGTCTTTCTCTCATTTTTAAAGCTTGACATGAAGAGTTGAGGTTTGAGACTTGCTAAGGAGGACAGTATGAATGATGATAGACCCATACTGACTGCAAATAGTCATGGTGACAATATTTTGTGTAACAGATTGCCCCCTAAAGTGTGAAGTCTGTAGTAGATGAGGATTTCATTTATCATCTAAGAAGAGTGAAGTACTTTATCATTTCGAGGATCATCTTGTGGAGAGCCCAGTTGGAACTTGTAAAAAAATTCAATACAAAATATATATATGAGATCATATCATCGCTGAGGTAGGCATTCCCATACTGATATCAAAAACTAACTAGAAAACTAACTAAACTGCTCTGATATAGGAATGATCTTGCAATACATCACAAGTATAGACACATGTAGACACAGTATGGATGTAGCCATTTGTTTATGAATAGTCCATTGTATAATGAATACAAAATTCCTCGCAGCCTGGATAGTGGAAACTAGATCCAGGGTCTTGATTTCTATTTCCCGAAATAGTACGATTCTATCCATGTGAATGAATGTGTCGAAGTCGAACATGGTAGAAACCACTTGATTACCAGTCAATGATGTAAACTGTTAACAAGTGTGAGAGAAACCACCATTAATGTCAATGGCTCTCAAAGTACTCAGTACAATCCATGAAATGTGAATAGATGTGTTGATGTC
This sequence comes from Pinus taeda, assembly GCA_000404065.3. Classification (NCBI taxonomy): domain Eukaryota; kingdom Viridiplantae; phylum Streptophyta; class Pinopsida; order Pinales; family Pinaceae; genus Pinus; species Pinus taeda. Next base: position 75,447 of record APFE031442648.1, read on the forward strand.
GAACATATCACGGAATCCTTTGATCGAAGGTCAATGATGCAACCTATCGTCGAAGGTGAGAAACCTACCATTGAGGCATGCAGATCCTAAGGTACTGAGGATTTCTCGATCATCTTTCTAGATAATGAGTCGAAGTCGATAGAAAGCGATCCGTTGTAGGCAAGCCCACAACACGAAATCATAGATCAAGTTTGAAGAAATATAGTTGCAAGGACTGACTCAAGGATGGTCAAGATGGATGATAGATATTTTGCAGATGAATGGTTTATTTGCACTGACCTCTTGAACACATAACGACACAGCAGATGGTTTGGTGACAATTGACCCAAAGTTAATACCCAGAAACTGGCTGAAGACTTTCAATATGGTTTGATCAACTGTTAGGCAAAGGATTTCCCAACCCAGGTGAATAAAAAGTGTCGTGTTCAAGAGTGGTTAAATGTTTTTCTGAGACACAAAGTATGACAAATAGGCTCATTTTTCTCTCTTTTCCCCCACCATTTCTGGCAAGTACCTCTTTATTTTTAACAAGCTTAAGGAGGATAACATTTTCTTGATTATAAGCTCATCCTTCGAATGAGTCCAACTTAGTTTAAATTCAAACCCTAAGCTGACTAAAAGAGAAAATTTCAAGTTTTTCAAAATTTTGACAGGGTCCGCAGGCCCCCAGTATACTCAAGTGCGGTACCGCTCTGTGTGTAAAGCAAAAGTGTGGGTATGTCCGCACTGTGTTACAAGCAGAGGGTGCGGTCCTCTTCCAAAAGTACGAAAAACAAAAAATAATTCAAGATCTACTGAAGCTACCCAATCCCACACACATCAAGCTAAAAACCAGAAACAAAGACAGTTTCTCATGTCAAAGTAAAAAAAAAGGAAAAATAAAAAATTCAAGTCCCCAGTGGAGTTGCCATTTTGTCGGCCGGATAAGTCGTTCTTGCGGACAAGACTGACCTCCCTAGTATCTAATGATATCTAGTGACAAGCAAACCAAACAAATTTTATCTTTCTCTAAATATGTAGTTTATAAATAAAGTCAAACAAGTGTTTTAGGCCTACCTCGGGTCCAGTGCAAGTTTGTGGAAGCCACGCTCTGTTGATCCAAATGAGCTCCCTTGTAAAGAATCTGCAAACACAAACAAGCACACACATTAAATAGCACTTGAAAAGCCAATATAACAAAGCATATTTATCATGATGATCAAGGAATTCATGAAACAAACCATAGAAGACAATTTGTTGAGAAAAATGAATCCGATTGTATTAACTTTAATCAAAGAAGAACTTTACAACCTTGGTGCCTTGATGCTGTACAAGCTCCTCCCAGGGTCCAGCAAGAATCTCCTCTACTTTGACAAGTTTCACTCTCTTCCCAATGAAGCCAAAAGGTATGTAATCTCTCCTCTCAAGCTTAACTAGGAAGTCTCAATTCCAACAACATTTACCCTAAAAAATGTTCAGCTTCTAACCTCCCTAGCAACTAGCCCAATGCCTCAATTTATATAGCAATGGAGGGAAGTTACTAGGTCCACCTTCAAAGGGATAAAGCCCTCCTTCAAAGGGATAAGCTCCTCTCATCAAGGGATTAGCTCCTTTAGTTTTGGGATGCATGAACCACCTAGGAGCGAACCATCCATGTCAAAATTCCTTTTAGAAGCATCTAGAGTTAACCCAAAGTGAGTTTTTAAGAATAAACTTGAGCCTGTTTGACTTTCACAGGGGTCCGCACCCAATCCTTTAGAGACAGAGCGGGCAGGTCCATAGGTAACATGACCAAAGGGTGCGGGACCGCAGGTAACAGTAAGAGAAAGTGCAGAACCAGAGCTTTATTGATTTTCAAGGTCTCTCTCTCATTTTTAAAGCTTGACATGAAGAGTTGAGGTTTGAGACTTGCTAAGGAGGACAGTATGAATGATGATAGACCCATACTGACTGCAAATAGTCATGGTGACAATATTTTGTGTAACAGTAATGCAGCACCTAGAGCAAGTTTAACAACCCTGCTTTCTCTACTCCACGTAATCACTTGTGCGGTTCCAACTCTATGACTCACGCTATAGTGTTTTTCTTCAGCCTCATGAGCTATGAGGTTGCCAAGTGTGGGAATTTCTCATGGTCCGCGAGATCCCAGTCTTCAAACTTTAGACCCTGCACCTATCCCAAGTGTGCTCCTTCACAAATGATATCGTTAGGTAGTAGCGGAGTCTACAGAGAGCTCTTTTTCTTATCTAGGTCCTTAGGTACCCTTGTTTTCCCTTTTCACATAGGAACATATGCTGGCAGCCTGGTTAGAGGGTCCGCACCCTGGGTTTCTTCCTCCATTTCTTAGTCCTCCTCCTCTTCAACTAGGATTTCCTTAAGGTCTTCCTCCTCCTCATCAGTTTCCACATTAATCGCTTTCCGCTTTTCTTCCATGGTCAGTTTGGTTCGCAATGGGTTTCTAGGGGACACGCGCAACAGAACCATGGGTTGCTTATCTTTCTTGGGTCTCGGCGTGCACGGTGATTTAGGGATTTCCATGACTATCCTAGTGCTCTCAGGGGCATCTCCTATTGTCATGTCCTGTGAGGCCTCTTCAACAGTCATCTCGCCGATATCCATGGTGTTAAAGTTAGTATTTTCATACTGCCATTAGTGATCAAAATTGCTCTTTTCATATTCATTTTAGGTGTCCCACACAGAATTTTTTTGTCATTCCACTAGTTCATGCAAAAAATTAGTCATTGATGGTAGTCCTAGTCCAAAAACATCACTCTTCCCTAAATATGATTACTTGTTGGCATAGTTTCATATCTCGTTGACTGTACATCATCGATAAAGTTATTTTTATCCTGCCATTTGTATCAGTCATGAGGTCATTATGTCATCTTGAATTTCAGTCCTTCAAGGTCTCATTAGGTCTTTTAGGGTTTTTCAAGATTTCATTAGGTCATTAGGGTTACCAAGGTTCCATTCCATTGCATAAGACCAGCACGTAAAGGGTGATCAAATAACATCCCTTCACCATGTGAAGATGATTTGTAAAGAGAAATGCTTATTTCATTATGTAATTTTATGTGTTTCAAACGTAATAATTTCACCATCCCAAGTTGTTAACTCAATGTTCCAAAGATGCTAGACCATCAAAAGATCAATTTGTCAAAGGAAATATTCAAGTGAAAGGGTAAAGTTTCAAGGGGTTAAGTGCATGCCAAAGGGAGTTGTCTTTTCCTAAGGGTGTCCAAATCATAATTTTCCACAAGCACTAAACCCTAATTTCCTCACCCATTGAGCTAGGGTTGGCTATGGAATCAGAGACATTTGAGTATATGAGGCATAAGGACGTTCATTTCAGCAAGTATGAGGCCATTCCAACTCATACACATCATGTCTCCATCATTTTTCAATAAGTCATTCCAAGGGACAAATCATTTGCCACACATAGGTCCATTTTTTCTTCAAACTATGTTTTAGACCAAACAGGGATGAAATTGGCAAAAGTGAGAGACATTTTTGTCCATAATAGGCCAATGATGAAAAACCTCCTTCACTTTTTACACAAGTGTCATGGTTTTAGAGAAATCTCAAAAATACATTAGCTACAAGAGAGTTGTTGCACTTCTACAGTGACTTTGGGAAAATAATTTTTTCTTCTAGCTGGATTGTCCAAATGACTTTCTTCATGAGTCAACTAATAGCTCGAGAGAAATATCTTTCCAATGAGCTATCAAGATATCAATTTTGAGTTGAGGAAGACCTCAAAAAGTTTCTTGTAAGAGAACTCTTCATTTTTTTCACCCTCATTCTGCACTTTTTGTTAAGTCTTGGGAGAATTGACAATTTAGGGGCTATAATTGATCATTTACAGTTCTTTATACGTCCATTATGTAGCCAAGATATATTCCTTTCCAACGAGCTATCATGGGATCAATTTGGACACTGAGAAAGCCTCCAAAAGTGGCCGGAAAAATGCGGTGCACATAGAGCAAGGAGCGCTACACATACAGCAGGGTGTGTTGCGCATAGAGGAGGGAGCGCTGCACATACAGACAAAGCCGTACACATAGAGCTTGTTTTCCAATGAATTTTTGCACAGCATTGTGCATACAACTTGAGTGGTACGCACCTGTACAAGGCGTTGTGCATAGGGCCAACAAACATGAAGACCACCCTAACAAACATCTAAATTGATCTTTTGCTACCTAGAACCTCTAAGAAAGTAACTACACTCCTTGAACCATCCTCCCGACACTCATTTCATGATTTTGAAGTTTGTTTTCTATTTGAATTTTCAAACCCTAGGTTGTCTTAAAAACCCTCCTTACACCTATCCCCTATACCCTAATCCCCCCAAACAAAATCGTTACACCTATTCCCTATACCCTAATCCCCAAAACAAAATCCTTAAACCCCTATTTACTAAATAGTCCCTACCAAAAAATATCCTCCTTCTCACTCTCACATCATATATATCTCATCCTACATCACACAAACTCGTCTCCCCTTCCCCTGTCCCTATTCACCATAACTCACTTCTTGATTACCTTCTCTAGGGTTTCAAAGATTCAAAATTCAAAGGACATCGATAAAGAGGATAGAGATTATGAGGAGGAGGAAAACAGTGGTAGTGAAAGCATGGGAGATTGATCTGAAATGGGGCAATAAAGGCTTCTTGTCATGCTTACAAGAACCTCTCCCACTCCAAAGCTTATATATTCCTAAGATCTATGCTTATGCTTGATAATTTGCAGAATTAAAAGAACTTGAAATAGGTGTATGCTTGTGTTTGTTTTTAGACTATTCAAGTGCTTATGTACATTTTCTTATGTTGATGTAAAATACACATAACAGTAAATAAAGTAGCAAATTAGCAAACACATAAGATAAAAATATAATTAGGAAGTTCACCCAAACCTCTTAGGCTACGTCTCCGTGAGCTCTAGTAAACTCAACTAGGCTCTTTGGGATTATGGTAATCTTTCTTTTACAAGTTCCACACTCAACTCCATTGGTTTACAACTAAACCTATGGGTTTAGAATACCATCTTATCCCTGGCTGTCCATACTCTACAGACATATCTAAGTTTCTCTGTACTAGACTCCTTTAATCAATGCTCTAAGCTATCTTGAGCTCTAGCTTGCACTAACTCCCTCAGAATTCTTTTACTGTCTCTAGAATTCCTTCTCCTGTCTTCAGCACATTTTGGACATCAAAAATAGCTTGATCATTTGATCTCTTTGCTATTTTGCTAATTCATTACCTCTATGGCTCTTAGAAGTCTTCCTTGAGCTCTCTGGCTCTACGGCTCTGGCTCTCTTAGCTAACTGACTTTGGCTCTCAGCTCTTTGGCTCATCAGGCTTTCTGGCTCTCGGCTCTTGCAGTGAGTTCCCTGAAGGAAAAACTTCTCAAGGGAGACTTCTGAAGGGAGAATCCTGAAGGGAAACTTGCTTCTTTGCTTGGATCTCTGGTCTTTTAAGGAATCCTCTGACTCTGTGGCTTCCACAGATGTTCCTTTGTCCCATCAATCATGAGGAATCATTCTTTTTCCCGGGTCTGTCTCTTCGCGCTTCAAAATGCATCCCTATTATAGAAACACTTGTTGATAGCGTGGCACATGTGTGATGGCTGTTTCCAATGGAAAATGAATTGGCAAGCATAGGTAACCCGGTCATTTTGCCTTCCTGTGCAGAAATCCTGAATTAGGCATATAACGGAAATACACAGGCAAAACTGATGAAAAACACATCATGGAGTGTTTAGCCAGAACTCAAATAATATAGAATCACCCCTATAAACCTATCAGGTGAGTCATCCTATTGCATTTGCAAGTCGCATGGCGAAATGGCCAAAAATATCAATACACGAGAAATACATAGAAAATCCATAATTCCGAATTTCAAATTATATTCAATCGTGTTTATAAACCCATCGGGATTGTGCTTTGATCGAAAATTGCAATCACTGCGGGCGTGTGTCAATGGCCCTTTATGTGGTTGCGATCGCCGATCGCCGATTGCCGATATTGACACATTGCATATCACAATCGCAATAACCCAATGGACTGTGCTGCCAATATATATCGTCGATCTGATATATATCGCCGACACCGATCACCAACCCCTCTTTATCACAGTTGCAAGTTGCAATGCCACGGGTCATGGTCCTCAACCTCCTGTAATTGTTGATCAGCGATCATATCCTGACCATTGATTTGTGCACCCAATTCAACGGTCCACGTGCAATCGTTGATCGCTTATCGCAACAACTTTATGCCTCGACTAAGTCTTCCCCTTTGGATAATTGTGATGCGATATATTCATTGCTCCACTATAATACATATTTTCGATCCGATGAAAGGTTTCTGATGTGATAATATTTAAGAGATGCATGTTCTCCATTAAGTCCCATTTAACAAGAAAATGCCTCCTTTTCAAAGGACAATGGGCAATTTTCTTTCTACATTATCTCCTTCATCTGAAGTCCATTTTAGCCCATTCAAATTGCGTTAGATTCAGAATGAAGAGATCTACGCAATGAGACTATTTCCAAGAGCACCCGTTCACTTTCATTTTCCTCTATGAGGAATACTTTTAGACTTAGAAGTCTATGTTAGATCCATTTTGGATCACGCTTTCCCACTAAAAAGCTTTTGGACTCCAAAAAACTAATATACTAATCTAAACAATAAATGAGAGTACTTCACCCTCTTCTTTTAGCCTCCATACACTTGCCTTGCATAGTGCCTCTGAACCAAAGCCTTTGAACACTCCCTTCCTGGATGCGCTTGTCCTCTTGGGAAGAACTATCTTCCTCCTTGACTTCCTGCAGAACTCCTGCTGAGAAGGTCACAAAAGGTAGTTTGAACTTCTTTTCCTTGATCATTGATCCAAGGTGGCTCAAACCAATGTGAAGTTACATTTGCTTCACAAAATTTTCATTTGTACTTGTTTGACATACTGTCAACAATAACTATTAACAACAACAAGATTACAGACAACAACTAGATGGCCTAAACTCCTACTTCAACAAAAGAAATAGGTTTCACATCCACCTCCATGTCTTTACATCTACATACAAATGATTGAATAGATAACAAGCCAACAAAACATGCCTTTAAAGCAATTGACCCTTCAAATAAATCATGTAGAAAAAGAACTTTAGGATTCTTTTTCAAAGATGAAACACTTCATCATTATCTCCATCTTGGAGACCAAATCAACTTTTTCCAAGTCAACATTAACATTACATGCATGTTTACAACAAAGTAATCAACCCTTCAAGTGAATCACACATACATGTTCAAATACAAGGAAATCATCAACATCCCTGTGTTCATGCATATCATGCTTATGCATGCATTTCATCTTTCAACTTTCGCTTAAGCACACTATACTTTCTACGCTGAAATGAATATAATGTTACCGAAATAAAGTGAGTCTCCTATTCAACTTTTCCATTCACCTTCTTGGTAAAAACCTGCAACTTGCATTCTATTAACAAAGAAATGCATTCTATTGATTTGATGCATTTTCAAAAGACATGCAACCTTAATTGGATAAGAAATCTAACCATTTCTTACCAATCCATTTCAAAGATCCTTCCTTTGTCTACACATCAGCATCAACATGTGAATCATCTTGAAATACATCATTTATGGAAACTCGCTTTCCATTCCTGCCATTTTCTCTTTCCACCTTCTTCAAGTTTCGTGGAAGCATTGTTGGATTCAGAGTCCAACATTTTGCAGCAATATGTCCTTGCCTATGGCAGTAAGTGCAACACATGTGCATCTTCCTGACAGCATGATTTGCCTTGTCCAATGGACCTTTGGCTTCTTTCTTCTTTTCCTTCCAAAGTTTCCTGCATGTGGCCATTCTCTTCCAACATCTAGAAACAATATGGTTACCCAAACCACAAAAGGAACAAGCAATTATTTTCCCATGCTTATATGGAAATTTATCATGCTTAACACAATCAAAAGGAATATGATTAGAACCAGATTTATACCTTTGTTTTTCACCTTTCTTGCCTTCATGAGGAGGTGAATTGAATGAAGAAGTAGCTCCCTTTGGAACACCATCAATCTCTTCAAGGCTGTCAGAGTTTCCACAACACTCTGGTTCAAATGCATGCTTATGAACACCTACATCTTGCAAATGATGTTTCAAGCTATTGCATTCTCCATGAATATAATCTTTACACTCTTGAGGTAGAAGACCTGAAATGAAACTCCTTCTTGGAACTGTTTCAATTGTCTTTATGGCAGCTTTGGAACTTTCTCCATAAGATTGTCCATAGCCAGGACCCAAATACTTAGGCCTTTCCTCAACCATTATTGGCTCAACAATACCTTGTGCATGTTTTCCCAAGCCTTTTCATTCATAGCCCATCTTGGACATTAACTTGGAACCTATGCCTCTAGTATGTTTTTCAAAAGAACCAACATAAACATTCTTAGAGGGAATTGAAGACAAACTGGAATTTTTTACCTATTCTTCAAGCTGATACTTGACTAAGGCTTCTTTAGAAACAAAGAGCTATGCCTCCAACTCATGCATCCTTTTCGAGTTCATATTTGCAATATGAAGTTGTCTCTCCATTTCCTGCAATTTGTCAGAAAGCAACTGTTGCTCTTCCTTCATGGAATTCAACTGCTCTCGAAGTCCAACGCTCATTTCTCTCACCATATCCATCATGATGAACAAGTCTAGCTTCATGTTCGTATCATAGAATATTATGATGAAGGAAGAATTTGTGGACTTACTTGTAGAAGTTGTCATTATGAAAATGAACAAAAGAACTTCAAACAAGAATAACAAGAGCTTATTCAAGCAACCTTTTGCAACAAACCTCTTATGCTTCAAGGATTTCCTTGAGGTCCTTTTGGATAAGAAGAATGCCTCCAACCCTTCTTCCTTCTTGTCATCTCCTGGACTTAGCTAACAACAGCTTTCCTTTCACCTTTGCAAACTCAAACAACAGTCAGTTTACAAACAATCAAACACCTTTCAAGTTGAGCAAGTGAATAGATTGCCTTGTCAATCAAGCATCCTGATCTGATATCACCTACACCATGATACTACATGCTCTGGTATAACTTAACTATGATATCACCTTCTTTGAAGGTGGGGTTAATTATCCTAGAGCTTTGATACCACCTGATCTAAAATGGGGCACTAAAGGCTTCTTGTCATGCTTACAAGAACCTCTCCCACTCCAAAGCTTATATATTCCCAAGATCTATGCTTATTCTTGATAATTTGCGGAATTAAAAGAACTTGAAATAGGTGTATGCTTGTGTTTGTTTTTAGACTTTTCAAGTGCTTATGTACATTTGCTTATGCTGATGTAAAACACACATAACAGTAAATAAAGCAGCAAATCAGCAAACCCATAAGACAACAACATAATTAGGAGTTCACCCAAACCTCTTGCGCTACGACTCTATGAGCTCTAGTCAACTCAACTAGGCTCTCTGTGATTATGGTAATCTTTCTTTTACAAGTCCCACACTCAACTCCATTGGTTTACAACTGAACCTATGGGTTTAGAATACCATCTTATCCTTGGCTATCCATACTCTGCAGACAGATCTAGGCTTCTCTGGACCAGACTCTTTCAATCAGTGCTCTGAGCTATCTTGAGCTCTAGCTTGCACCAACTCCCTCAGAATTCTTTTACTGTTTCTCAAATTCCTTCTTCTATCTTCAGCACATTTTGGACATCAACAATAGCTTGATCATTTGATCTATTTGTTGTTTTGCAGCTTCATTACCTCCATGGCTCTTAGAAGCCTACTTTGAGCTCTTTGGCTCTGCGACTTTGGCTCTCAGCTCTCTGGCTCATCTGGCTCTGGCTCTCTTAGCTATCTGGCTCTGTCCGTCTAGCTTTGCCTCCAACCTCTAGTGGCTTTGTCGCTGCTCGGCCCTCTGGCTCTGAAGCTCTCAGGCTTTCTGGCTCTCAGCTCTTGCAATGAGCTCCTTGAAGGGAAAACTTCTCAATAGATACTTCTAAAGGGAGATTCCTGAAGGGAGACTTGCTTCTTTTCTTGGATCTCTGGTATTTTGAGGAATCCTCTGACTCTATGACTTCCATAGCCATTCCTCTGTCCCTTCAATCATGAGGAATCATTCTTTTTCCCGGCTCTGCCTTTTCGCGCTTCAAAACGCAACTCTGGTACAGAAACGCCCACTAATAGCATGGCACAGATGTGATGGTTGTTTCCAATGGAAAATGAACTGGCAGGCATAGGTAACCCAATTGTTTTTCCTTCCTCTACAGAAATCCCGAATTAGGCATATAACGGAAATACACAGGTGAAACTGATGAAAAACACATTATGGAGCAATTAGCCAGAACTCAAATAATGTAGAATTGCCCCTATAAACCTATCAAGTGCGTCATCCTATCGCATTTGCAAGTTGCATGGCGAAATGGCCAAAAACATCAATACACATGAAATACATAGAAAATTGGTAATTTTGGATTTCAAATTATATTCAATCACGTTTATAAACCCATCGGGTCTGTGATTTGATTGCAAATCGCAATCACTATAGGCGTGTGTCAATGGCCCTTTATGTGGTTGTGATCACCAATCGTCGATTGTTGATATCGGTGCATCGCATATCGCAATCGTAACGACCCAATGGATTGTGCTGACCAATATATATATCGCCAATCCGATATATATTGCTAATGCCAATCGCCGACCCCATTTTATCGCAATTGCAAGTTGCAATGCCAAGGGTCATTGTCCTCAACCTCCTCCGATTGTCGATCAGTGATCATATCCTGATTGTTGATCTGCACACCCGATCCAATGGTCCATGTGCAATCGCTGATCACTTATCGCAAAACCTTTATGCCTCGACTAAGTCTTCTCCTTTGGATAATTTTGATGCGATATATCCATTGCCCCACTATAATACATATTTACGATCTGATGAAAGGTTGTCGATGCGATAATCTTTAACAGATGCATATTCTCCATTAAGTCCCATTTAACAAGAAAATGCTTCCTTTTCAAAGGACAATGGGCAATTTTCTTTTTACATTATCTCCTTCATCCGAAGTCCGTTTTAGCCCATTCAAATTGTGTTAGATTTAGAATGAAGAGATCTATGCAATGAGACTATTTCCAAAAGAATCCTTTGACTTTAATTTTCCTCTATGAGATTTTTAGACTTAGAAGTCTATGTTAGATCCATTTTGGATCAGAGATGAACCTCAGCATCAGAGAAAACCACATAAGGGAGGTATAATTATCAGAGAGGGGCTAGAAAGTTGTTTGCAGTGGATAGGCAAGTGTTTAATCCACCTGATGTGGAAGGGACCTTGCCTTCTTCACCAACTCATAGGCAAATTCTTGCTCCACAAACTGTGGAAGCAGCTTTGCCTTCTTCATCAACACAATAGGTAAAACAGGTGCAGAAGGTGAAAAGAGGGAAGGAAAAGATGCTGGAGGAAAGCCTTAATAATGAAGAGGACAGGGAATTTGATTTGATGGAACATGATGAACCAAAACAACCACACATTCATCATGGCATTGAGATAGTCGACTTAGAGGCTCAATATGAGGTGACAAATGAAAATATAATCATAAAGGAAAAAGATGCACAGATCCAAGCACTGATGGACAGCTTGGTGAGAGATAAGTATGTCATTTCATACCTTGAGCAAGAGAACAAGAAACTAGGTGACAAACAGGTCCTCATGGAGCTAGAACTTCTCAAGGCAGAGAGGCAAGATGATAGACAAATCAGTAATGCAAGAGGAAAAGACCCCAGCCACCTTGACTACAGAACAGAGGCTTGAAAGGGAGATTGAGGAGGATAGAGAAACATGGCTTGACATGGTCAATTTCATTTGGAGAAGCTGCTACATAGGGCCAACAGGGACAATCAAATCATTAGGCACATGGGTCACCATTAAAAGACCCGGAGCAAGATTTGTAACATAAGAGTCAAGCAAATGAAGACAAGACTAAAACAAGCACTTAAAGGAAAAAAGGAGGGTGATAGACTTAGGTTTCTTGCTGAAGCTTCCTTAGCTAATCCAGACACTTGATGGTGGTGTTCTCTACAAATTTTGAGTAAGTTTTGAGAATTTTTTCCTTTTTGAAGAATTTTGCAATTTTTAACTTAGAAAAATTGGCAGTGGCGCTACGCTTTTCCTAGGGGCATCCAAATAGGAAATGGTTAGCATTTTTGGATTCAAAATGATGATTACATGCACCTTGTGCATTTTCTAAGCTTTTGGAGCAAAAATGGTCAACCAAAAGGTCAAAAAACACCCAAAAAATGACATTTTTGCCTGGCATGGCGCTGTGCACACAAGCAATGTTGGGAGAATCCATTTTTGAGGAGTAAAATCAACTCTAAATGGGAAACTAAATGAAAATTTGGAAATTATATAGGACAAGATTTCCAATGAGCTATCATGAGCTCAATTTTGACACCGGGAACATCTCCAAAATGGCCTTGCAAAAAGTGCTACGCATAGAGCTTGAGCGTTGCGCTTAGGAAAATTTTGTGTTGAATTTTCACTTCACAGTGCCATGACTGTAATTTTGGGTTTTCTCTCATAGGTGATGTTTTACTGATGTAAATGGTGACTAGGCATGTAAATAGGATGGATAATAGTTACTAGAGGGTAGATTTATTAGATCAAAAGTTATCTTAAGGACAAATGAATCAATTTCCTCCCCTTTAGAGGCAAGTTGTTAGGTTGCCTAGATTCTAGTTTCTTGTTTAGTTTTTGATGGATTAGTTCCTCATCTTAGGAATTTGATCCCTAAGGATGGGAGGAGCTTGAATCAATGTCTATATCCTCCTTTTCATTCTCATTGTAAAGGGTTGGACTCAGCTGGATGCTTATGCTTTGAGTAGACATCATTTTGTATCAGTTTTAGCAGGAGATTAATGAAAAATTGGAGCTATTTCTTTGGGATCCATGTGGTATGATGTTCAGTTCATTTTTCTCTATTGTGATCATATGTTAAAATCTTTTTTGTACTTCATCAATCATTTCATTGCTTTTAAGTGGATGTTTTCAATTTCATAGGCAAAACCCAAAATATTTATGCTTTGTTTTGGGAAAATATTCACAATCTATGTTTTCTTCAGTTTAGGAAGGATCCATGTTGCTCACATGCTCTTTCTAGCTTCTCACTTACCTTGAATCACCTCACCTATCAAAACCATAGAGTGCTAAACCTTATGCCTACCTTGCCCCATCGAACACCCTGCAATTTTGACCTAATTTCCTTGCCCTAACTATTTGGCTCCTCCTGATGCAGTAAAACCCTTCAAAATCAAAATCAAACCTTGCGCTACTATACCTAGCCTAATATCATTTTCTTGATCCAGTCATCTCAGCTGAGATCATTATAGAGAGAGCCCTCTCTTGGACTAGTAGGGCTAGCTACTTGGCTAAGCATGGTTTTTGGTTACCCTGGCATTGCCTTCTTTCAGCCTAAGGTTCAATCTAGATGCTAACATAGTGGAAACCATACTAGGGAACAAGTGAAAGGTTTTGTATTCCCTCAGAAATATCATCAAAGTTCAGATCTAGATGTGATTGTTGATGGTGGAAAATGATCAGACATAGGAAGGCTGAAATCATTCACCTGGCGACTCCAAATCAGTTGCGAGATCATATCCAAAGACTCCACTGGAGGATGAACCCAACTAATAGAAACATGAAAGGAAAATATGGAAAGATCAGGTATTCAAGTTGGAATTTAATCCGAGACGTTATGTTCTTTGTCATCAATTATTTTTTCTCTTTTCCCGAGAATGTCAAAAATGTTTTACAAAGTATACTATATTTGAGAAAATATCCTAGACCTGCATCTAATTCCTTCCCTTTAAATATTGTGAAAATAAATTCTTTGTACACCTTTGATCTTGATCAAGACCCTTATTCTAAATCTTATGATGGCCATCTTCAAACTGATGAGCCTAAAGAGACCAAGACTAATTCTACAACTTCTGTACATACTCCTACACCTTGTAAAATTCCAGATCGATACAAACCACTCATCTTACCTCCTATACTCCATGCTTTCCTTGAAAATCATTACCTATACCTGTCAAGGTTTGATGGTGAATATGACAGTATCACTACTGAGAGACATATGCAAAATTTTGAGACTTTCGTCAACCTTTTTGAGGTCAACGAAGGGGATGTCAGTATCAGGCTATTCACTCTTTCTTTGCAAGGAAAAGTCAAGAGTTGGTTCAAAAACCTGCCTGATGTGAGCATCTCTAATCTAGGTGGATATTGGTGGCCACCTGCCAAGTCCACTTGGACCCCCACCATTGTTTCTTTCAGCTTTTCAGTTTCCTTAATTATAGCACAATTTGCTATTTTTAGCATTTTTTCGGGTCCTGAACTTCCGGAGCCGTTTTGAGGCCCTAAACGACATTTTTTGGGAAAACTGTGAGCAACATGTGTCCATGGATTGATATTTCTCTTCCCAAAGTTGTAGTTCTCGGATAGATCTTTCTAACGAGATACTATGTGCGTCAAATGGAGATCGTATGCCAAAGTTACGACCTCGGGAAGTTGATGTACCAATTTACCCAAATGGGGCCCACAATTTGGGGTTTCATCTTCTAGGGTTAGGTTTTTGGATGTTTAGGGTTTTCCATTTCTTCTCAACAATAAATAGGCCTTCGAGCCTCATTGTAACAGAGTTTAGTGGCATGTAGCTGCCACATCTCTTCTCATAGATAAGCTACCATTGCCCTAGCTGGTTTATTTCCATTTCTGTTTGTAAGCATATTTCAGTATTTTACACTATTGAAATAAAGTACTATTTCCACTGCATCTTTGTGTATATGGTTATCTCTGTATTTTGTTGCATTCCTGTTTAAATTCGGATCAGAGGTATCAGAGCAGTCTGCTTTTTTCTTTGTTTTTCTTTTCATGTCCCCAACGAGGTCGGGATATGAGGAGTTAAGGCTTGAACTGGTTGAACCTTTGCGAGACCAGTCTCACAAATCCCGACAGCCTACCATAGCGGATGAAAAGAAAGACGAGGGGGCAAGAGATCCTATCAAAATCTTGCTTGAAGAAGCCCTCAAGTGGCAAAAGGAGCGCAATGATGGACAACTTTGCCCAGATCCTTCACCGGCTACCTAGGGGCGACGCATTGGCTTCCAATAGCTACTTTGGAAATGCCACATTGTTCAAGGTACAAGTTAATTTTGAAATCCCCATATTTGAGGGTCAGATAGATGCAGATGTCGTTGATAAATGGTTAAATCTGCTAGAGGGGTATTTTTCTGTTCATGATTTTTCCAGTTGGGAAAAGATTATTTTCACTCTTGTCAAAGTAGCCCCCCACATCAAGGACTGGTCGGAAACCTACTGCGAGCATAAGGATGAAAGTACAGGATCACTATTTTTGGCTGCACCCACTTGGAGTTCATTTCAGGATGCCATCAAGGAGTAGTACTACCCTGTCGGAAGCTATGAGGATCAATACATAAAGTGGACCACACTGCGGAAGGGAAGGGATCAAGACGTGCCAGAGTTCACCAATACTTTCCATACCCTTCACACAAAGTTGGGTATCAAGGATTCGGAGTAGAATTTAGTACTCAAATACTGCGGCTACCTACACAAGTACATCCAAGAAGAAATAGAATTCCTAAACATCTCCTCGCTCGACACTGCATACTGATATGCCATCAAGCTTGAGCAAAATTTTAAACAGAAGAAGCGAGACTTTGGATCTGCAAATCCGAATCAAGGGAAAGGTGCCCCCAAACTACAGAACAATTGACAAAGCCAAGGCAGGGCGGCCCAAGACAACCCGCCAAAGCTACAAGCAAATACCAGTGCCGTGAAGCTGAAAAAGGACATGGGAAAGTGGTGTGAGTTCCATAAGAGCTCCACTCACAACACAAGTGAGTGTCAGGCTAAGCAGTCACTGGTGGCTAAGCTAAAGGTTTCAGAATCAGATGCAGGTTCCAACTCTGAGTCAAAACCCAACAAGAGGAATGAAAAAGGGAAGCTAATTATCGATGCAGAGCCAACGCCACCATTGCGACCACGAAGATCTAGAAGGGGAACCTGAAGATCCAGAAGAGGAGGAGCGTCTCTTCCACTCCCAAATGTGGGTAAAGGGCTCCTCGCTACAGTTCATTGTCGACAGCGGGAGCCAAAAGAACCTCATTTCGGTAGAGGTTGTGAAGCAGCTGGACTTTCTGACCATAGCACATCCACAACCATACACCATTAGGTGGCTTCACCAAGGACGAGATCTTCGCGTGATCTAGCAGTGTCACCTTCCATACAACATCAAGCCCTTCACGGATGAGGTATTGTGTGACAGTGCTCCCCTTGAAGTTTGTGATGTATTAATAGGACAACCATACTTGTGGAAGTGACAAGTTGTGTATGAATCAAAGCCCCGTGTTGTTATTGTTACTTTGGGTACTATGTTGTACAGGATACTAGAGGTAGCACCGCCTACTACCATCTCTTTGATTACTACAAAACAATGCAGTAAGCTCGTTTCCAAAACCAGGAAATTTGTTTTCTTGATGATACTCCCTCAAGGAAAGAAGAAGATGGTGGCCACGACCTGCAGACAGGGCCCCTCTGCACAACAACTATAGATGGACAAGGTCATGGAGGAGTACGAGGACATCTTCACCTCCCCCATAGTGGTTCCTCTGTACTGTCAGGTCAAGCACTCCATCGATCTGACCCCAAGTGCGTCGCTGCCCAATGGACCAATATATTGGCGCTTCGTTCTGGAGAATGATGAAATCAAGAGGCAGATTCAGGAGATGTTGCAGAAGGGTCACATCCATCCAATTTCATCACCCTATGGGAGCCCGATCATGTTGGTATAGAAGAAGGATGGGACTTGGAGACTCTGTATTGACTATCGGGTGCTGAACAAGATAACTGTCCATAATAGGTACCTGATCACATGGATTGATGACCTCTCGGACCAACTGAAGGGGGAAAAATATTTCAGGAAGATCGATTTGAAGTCAAGTATCACCAGGTACCAATCGAACCCTCTGATGTGTGGAAGACTACCTTCAAAGCTAAGGAGGGCCTGTTCGAATGGTTGGTGATGCCTTTTGGATTGGCAAATGCTCCTGCAACCTTCATGAGGCTAATGGATGACATCTTGCAGCCATTCACCAACTCATTTGTAGTGGTATACTTGGATGACATCTTGATATTCAGCCAGAGTTGGGAAGAGCACCTCCACCACATTCGACAAGTTCTCCAAACACTGCGGTAACACAAGTTATGTGCCAATTTGGAGAAATGCACTTTTGGCATGACCCAGGTTCAGTATCTGGGATACATTATTGATTAACAGGGGGTGCATGTGGATCCATCCAAGATCCAAGTCATTCGAGATTGGCCATCTCCAGCCACTCTGACAGAGCTTCACAACTTTCTAGGTCTTGCCAACTTCTACCGCAGGTTTGTGTTGGGATTTTCTCATATCACTTGGCCCTTGAGTCAAGTCACCAAGGGAGGAGCAAAAGAAAAATTCTTTTGGTCTGAATCTCAACAAAGGGCATTCACAGAGTTGAAAGATTGTCTCTACAGAACACCCGTGCTCGCATTATCAGACTTCCAACAACCATTTGAGGTCGATACAGATGCCTCTAAATATGCTATTGGGGCAGTCCTTACTCAACACGGGCATCCAGTGGCATATCACAGTGAGACACTTTCAGACACAGTCCGGAAGTATCACACTTATGACAAAGAGATGTATTCCATTGTGCAGGCCTACCAACAAAGGAAGCAATACATTTTGGGGAAGGAAACGGTCATCCACATAGACCACCGACCCCTGCAGTTCATATAGACCCAAGGGAAATTGTAGAATGATCACCATCAGAAGTGCTCCACATACCTACAACAATTCCATTTGAATATCAAGTATAAGAAAGGTAGCACCAATAATGTTGCATATTGCCTCAGTCGACCACCGATCATGGCATTAACCATTGTGCTCAACTCTTGTGAGCATGAGACTTCTAATTGGCCACTTCTCTATAAAAGCGGCCCAGAATTCGACCACACATACCAAACACTCTTGGAGGGTCAGCATGTTCCAAATTTTCACCTCCAAGATGCCCTGTTATGCCACCTGGGTCACCTTTGTGTTCCTTCAAGCGAGCATGCCAAGATGATTTGGGAAGCACATTACAGTCAGGCTGCTGGACATGTCGGGGTCGAGAAAATGGTGGTAGTACTGCAGAAGTATTTCTATTGGCAAAATCTTTGACACAATGTCGGGAAGTACATTAGATCATGCATTGCCTGCGCCATTGCCAAATTGACCAACAAGAAGCAAGGCCTCGATACCCCGCTGCCTACCCCTAGTCGACCTTGGGAATCCATCTCTAAGGATTACATGTTAGGTCTTCCTTCCACTAAGCAAGGAAACGACTGTGTTTTTGTGATCATCGACAGGTTCTTGAATATGGCCATTATGGCCACCTGCAAGAAGAATATCACAGTAGAAGCCACTGCTAAACTCTTCTTTGAACGAGTGTGGGTACACTTTGGGATCCCATAGTCTATCATCTCAGATCGGGACAACAAGTTCCTCAGTACATTTTGGTCTAGTCTCTAGTCGATGTTGGACACCAAACTCACTAAGTCCATAGCCTTCCATCCTCAAAACTGATGGCCAGACAGAGGTTGTCAATAGGATGATCGTACACATTCTGCGCATGTACAACTCAAAGCATCCACGAACATGGGATGAGAGCATCCCCTATGTTCAACACAGCTACAACCAAGCTCTCCACAGCTCGACTGGCCATAGCCCTTTTCAGGTGGGCTTGGGATTCCAGCTACTATGTCCCATTGATGTGGCCATTCCAGTTGTAGCTACTCATGCAGATTCGGCTCATGTCCAGTCTGAAACAGATAAGGCAAACAACTTCATTGAGCACATCCAACATATTCACTAACAGGTCCATGACATTCTAGAGAAATCAAATGCCAAGTACAAGCAGCGACATGAACAACATCGGGTGCCACATAAGTTTTAGGTGGGCGACAAAGTCTGGTTGCATTTGCAAAAGGAACACCTTACTGGAGCCTATCGGAAACTCAGACCACTCTGATATGGTCCTTACACCATTACCAAGGTTGTGGGAGATAATGCATTTGAGCTCAGCATTCCCCCATTCCTTGGCCTGCACCCAGTGTTCAATGTGGACCACCTCCAGCCATACTTTCCACCATTACTAGACACATCCGACATTGCAGAACAGTTCACACCCACAGAGTTAAATCCAGATTGCATAGAATAAGCTGCAACTGAGTAGATCATGGACACATAGATCAAGCACACTCACCAACAGAATATCCAATTGTATCAAGTTGTCAAAGTAGGCCAGCTCCTTCACCAGGGCACGTGGCTCACCAAGGACCAAGTTCAGCGAAAGTTTCCTCATCTCATGGAGGAACTCAATGCAATGGGGACCATTTCTTCTTAAGGGGGGAGGAATGATCCAGGTGGATATTGGTGGCCACCTGCCAAGTCAACTTGGACCCCCACCATTGTTTCTTTCAGCTTTTCAGTTTCCTTAACTGTAGCACAATTTTCTATTTTTAGTAGTTTTTCGGGTCTTGAACTTCCGGAGCTGTTTTGAGGCCCTAAACAACATTTTTTGGGAAAAATGGGAGCAACATGGGTCCATGGACCTATATTTCTCTTTCAAAAGTTGTAGTTCTCAGATAGAACTTTCTAATGAGATACTGTGGACGTCAAACAGAGATCGTATCCCAAAGTTAGGACCCCAGGAAGTTGATGTACCAATTTACCCAAACGGGGCCCACAATTTGGTGCTTCATCTTCTAGGGTTAGGTTTTTGGATGTTTAGGGTTTTCCATTGCTTCTCAATAATAAATAGGCCTTCGAGCCTCATTGTAACAGAGTTTAGAGGCATGTAGCCGCCACATCTCTTCTCAGAGATAAGCTACCATCCCCCTAGTTGGTTTATTTCCTTTTTTGTTTATAAGCATATTTCATTATTTTACATTAATGAAATAAATTATTATTTCCACTGCATCTTTCTGTATATGGTTATCTCTATATTTTGTTGCATTCCTGTTTAAAATTAGATCAATCTTAGATTTCCAACAGTTCGTCAAAGTTTTCCTTGACAAGTGGGTGGTCAAACAAAACCCTTTTTTGATTCTAAAAGAGTATAGCCAACTGAAAAGACTGCCAGGGGAGACAAGACAACAATTTTCTGCCAGGTTTAACCAAGTCTATTTTTCGATGCTTGCTAATATAAGGCCTCCTCCTGGATTCGCTCTCTTACACTACCCAGATGCCTTTGATCTGGAAATGGAGTTTTAGCTGAGGGAAAGGAACCTTGCAACACTTGAAGAGATGCAGAACAGTGTAGTAGATGTAGAAGCTAATCTGTTGATAAGAAGGGAAAAGCTGAAGGAAGAAGAGAGGGAGAACATTGTAGAGCACCTAACATCTTCAGAGGTAAAACTCGACATTTTGATAATTAAAATGGAAGAAATGATGCAACGAATCACCTCGAGAGATTAATTTTCTATTCAATATCACCATGACCCACTTGTCCCAAAAAAAGAAGAGATTGCTAGCCCTAAAAATTTTCTTGCTAATCCTAGCTACCATAGATTTGAAAATGGATTTGTAGATCAATCCGAGGAGAAACAATCTGATAATATAATGTGTATGATTGGTGACATTACTTATATTGATGATTTGCCAAAGTTTGATCAGTACGGAAATTATTATGTTCTCCGAATAGAAGCTAATCTTGCAGAGAAATCAGTAGCTGGTTTGTGGGAGGAGGAAGTTTAGTTTTAGCAGCTCAAATATAGTAATCAACTGAAGCATATCAGCTATGACAATGATGAGGAAAGTGCAAAAAAGCTGGAAGTAAGTGAAGGATCTTTGCCTCTTTGTTTTACTTCATTTCAGTTCATCAGAGGTAACTTTGATGTGATCAGAAATCAACACTCATTGAGTTTTGATCTTGACAATCAAGAGAGTAATCAAAATTTTGATCAGAGCTCCTTACACTTGTGTTTCTCCTCATTTGCAAAAATAAGATAAAACTATAAGCAAGTAGATAAGCGAGTGTTCAACACTATAAAGGATAAACCTTCTCATGAATTGGTCAAGGAAATCATTTGCAACATAGAAGCCTCCCTAGCTCTAGATTTGCAGCCACCGAGTTCCATTGAGTTTCAAATTTAGATGAAGGCTTGGAAGCTGAAACATATGATCAAATGATGTAAGATGACTCTATGCCACTATGTTTTGAAACATTTCAATTTTTAAAGAAAATTTTTCATAATATCTCTAAAGCAAATGATGAGCAGTCTATAGAGTGCCATGCAGTCTCATTAAAACTAATGGTAAATAGGTTGCAACAATATTTGCGAGTCTTTCATGACCCAATAGCTGATGTGTTGGATGATATTTGTAGTAAAATTCCTTCTCCATTAGCTAAATATGAGCCTGAAAAGAATGTTGATATAAACTTGATCCGACAGCCGACTTCATTGTCTTGTTCAGCAAGAGTTTCATTACAAAGCTCATACCAAGATTTGCAGTCATATCAGGAGAGTAATGAAGAATATTTTTGTTTTGTTGTTGATCATCAAGAAAAATTAGTCTTTCATGAGTTTCAAGATCCTTTTGTCAATTTTCTATAGTCATCAAATAAAGAAATCATAGATGTTAGGAAAAGTTTAAAACGAAAGTATGAAGACTACCTAGAGCAGAGCAATAACGTATTAGATGGGATAGAAATCAATATGTATTCTTATGAAGATACTTTCGTAGCATTCTTGAGGTCAACAGGTGGGCTCATGCTTTGCAATTTCATCAAGATTCAATCTGTCGACAAATTTTCATGGGAGTTTCCTTTTCGTAGTTCTCTCTTCTTGCTCATAAACAAGCACTTGCGGAGGAGTCAAACAACAGCCAGAATGCTTACTTGGTTGCATTGGTTGTTTCATTTCACTTGATCAGGTGATGAATGGAACAGTTAAAGTAGGTTTTATTGAATAAGCTCCATTTTGAGCATCTTTTTCAGTTTGTCAGTTGTGTTTTAGTATTGAGTTAGTTTTCAATTGAGTAAAAGTCAATTTGTGTCTTTGAGTCATCAGTATTCAGTCATGTATTTCAAATTGAGTTTTTTTGCTCCATGCCTATTGGATAAGGGTACTTGGTCTACGGTGTTCTTGGCACCTCCAAGGAGCTACCATCCCCAATGGAGCCAATGTTAGAGTCAGTATTTGCATACTATCATTAGTGATCAAAATTTCTCTTTTCATATTCATTTTAGGTGTGGCACATAGATTTTTCTTATCATTCCACTAGGTCATGCAAAAAAATTAGTCACTGATGGTAGTCCTAGTCCAAAAACACCACTCTTCCCTAAATATTATTACTTTCTAGCATATTTTCATATCTCATTAACTGTACATCATCCATAAAGTTATTATTATCATGCCATTTGTATCAGTCATGAGGTCATTATGTCATCTTGAATTTCAGTCCTTCAATGTCTCATTAGGTCTTTTAGGGTTTTTAAAGGTTTCATTAGGTCATTAGGGTTTCCAAGGTTCCATTCCATTACATAAGACCAGTAAGTAAATGGTGATAAAATAACATCCCTTCACCATGTGAAGATGATTTGTAAAGAGAAATGCTTATTTCATTATGTAATTTGATGTATTTCAAATGTAATAATTTCACCATCCCAAGTTGTTAACTCAGTGTTACAAAGATGCCAGACCATCAAAAGATCAATTTGTCAAAGGAAATAGTCAAGTGAAAGGGTAAATATTCAAGTGGTTAAGTGCATGCCAAAGGGAGTTGTCTCTTCCCAAGGGTGTCCAAATCATTATTTTCCACAAGCATTAAACCCTAATTTCCTCACCCATTGAGCTAGGGTTGGCTATGGAATCAGAGACATCTGTAGTATATGAGGCATAAGGGAGGTCATTTCAGCAAGTATGAGGCCATTCCAACTCATACACATCATGTCTCCATCATTTTTCAATAAGTCATTCCAAGGGACAAATCATTTGCCACATATAGGGCTGGTTTTTCTTCAAACTATGTTTTAGACCAAACAAGGGTTAATTTGGAATAAGTGAGAGAGGTTTTTGTCCATAATAGGCCAAGGACGAAAAAATTCCTTCACTTTTTACACAAGTTTCATGGTTTTAGAGAAATCTCAAAAATATTGTGGCTACAAGAGAGTTTCTGCACTTCTACAACGAATTTGGGAAAATCAAGTTTTATTCTAGCTGGATTGTCCAAATGAATTTCTTGATGAGTCAACTGATAACTAGAGAGACATATCTTTCCAATGCGCTATCAAGATCTCAATTTGGAGTTGAGGAAGACCTCCAAACGTTTCTTGCAAGAGAACACTTCATGTTTGCCCTTTCATTCTGCACTTTTTGATCAGTCTTGGGATAATTCACTGTTCAAGGGATATAGTTGATCATTTTAGTGCTTTATAGGTCCATTATGTAGCCAAGAGAGAGACCTTTCCAACGAGCTATCATGTGCTCAATTTTGACATCTGGAAAGCATCCAAAAGTGGCCTGCAAAAAGTGTTGCACATAGAGCAGGGAGCGTTGTGCATAGAGGAGGGAGAGTTGCGCATACAGACATAGCATTGCGCATAGAGCCTGTTTGCCAGTGCATTTTTGCATGGCACTGTGCATACAAATGGAGTGCTGTGCATATATACAAGGCGTTGTGCATAGGGCCAACAAACACCAAGACCACCCTATCAACCGTCTAAATTGCTCGTTTGCTACCTAGAACCTCTAAGAAAGTAAGTACACTCCTTGAACCATCCTCCTGACACTCATTTCATGATTTTGAAGTTTTTTTTGCCATTTGAATTTTCAAACCCTAGGTTGTCTTAAAAACCCTCCTTACACCTATCCCCTATACCCTAATCCCCCAAAACAAAATCCTTACGCCGATCCCCTATACCCTAATCCCAAAACAAAATCCTTAAACCCCTATTTACTAAACAGTCCCTACCAAAAAATATCCTCCTTCTCACTCTCACATCATATATATCTCATCCTACATCACACAAACTCCTCCCCCCTTCCCCTATCCCTATTCACCATAACTCACTTCTTGATTACCTTCTCTAGGGTTTCAAAGCTTCAAAATTCAAAAGACATGGATAAAGAGGATAGAGATTATGAGGAGGAGGAAAACAATGGTAGTGAAAGCATGGGAGATGACCCTCAGCATCAGAGAAAACCACATAAGGGAGGCAGAATTATCAGAGAGGGGCTAGAAAGTTGTTTGCAGTGGATAGGCAAGTGTTTACTCCACCTAATGTGGAAGGGGAATTGCCTTCTTCACCAACTCATAGGCAAATGCTTGCTCCAAAAACTGTGGAAGGGGCTTTGCCTTCTTCATCAACACAACAGGTACAACAGGTGCAAAAAGGGAAGGAAACGATGTTGGAGGAAAGCCTCAATGATGAAGAGGAAAGGGGATTTGATTTGATGGAACATGATGAACCAGAATAGCCACACATTCATCATGGCATTGAGATAGTCGACTTGGAGGCTCAAGATGAGGTGACAAATGAAAATATAATCATAAAGGAAAAATATGCATAGATCCAAAAACTGATGGACAACTTTGTGAGAGCTAAGTATTTCATTTCATACCTTGAGCAAGAGAACAAGAAGCTAAGTGACAAATAGGTCCTCATGTAGCTAGAACTTCTCAAGGTAAAGAGGCAAGATGACAGAGGCAAATTAGTAATGCAAGAGGAAAACACCCCAGCCATCTTGACTATAGAATAGAGGCTTGAGAGGGAGATTGAGGAGGATAGAGAAACATAGCTTGACAAGGTCAATTTGCATTTGGAGAAGCTGCAAAGGACCAACAAGGACAATCAAATCATTAGGCAGAGTCAAGCAAATGAAGCCAAGACTAAAACAAGCACTCAAAGGCAAAAAGGATGGTGATAGGCTTAGGTTGTTTGTTGAAGCTTCCTTGGCTAATCCAGACACTTGATGGTGGTGTTCTCCACAAATTTTGAGTAAGTTTTGAGAATTTTTTCCTTTTTGAAGAATTTTGCAATTTTTGACTTAGAAAAATTGGCTCTATGCGTAGCGCCACTAGTGTTGTGCTTTTGCTAGGGGCATCCAAATAGGAAATGGTTAACATTTTTGGATTCACAATGATGATTACATGCGCCTTGTGCATTTTCTAAGCTTTTGGAGCAAAGTTGGTCAACCAAAAGGTCAAAAAAACCCAAAAAATGACCTTTCTGCCCATGGCCTTGTACACAAAAGTAGTCTTGGGAGAATCCGTTTTTGAGGGATAAAACCAACTCCAAATGGGCAACTAAAGGAATATTTGGAAAGAAGACATGAAAATCTTTCCAATGAGCTATCATGAACTCAATTTGGACATTAGGAAGACCTTCAAACTGGCCCTGTAAAAAGTGTTGCGCATAGAGCTTGAGCATTGCGCATAGGACAATTTTGTGCTGGATTTTCACTTCACTGTGCCATGATTGTAATTTTGGGTTTTCTCTCATAGGTAATGTTTTACTGATGTAAATGGTGACTAGGCATGTAAATAGGATGGATAGTAGTTACTGGAGGGTAGATTCGTTAGATCAAAAGTTATCTTGAGGACAAATGAATCAGTTTCCTCCCTTTTAGAGGCAAGTTGTTAGGTTGCCTAGATTCCAGTTTCTTGTCCAGTTTTTGATGGATTAGTTCCTCATCTTAGGGATTTGACCCCTAAGGATGGGAGGAGGTTGAATAAATGTCTATATCTTCCTTTTCTTTCTCATTGTAAAGGGTTGGACTCAGTTGGATGCTTATGCTTTGAGTAGACATCATTTTGTATCAGTTTTAACAGGAGATTAATGAAAAATTGGAGCTATTTCTTTGGGATCCATGTGGTATGATGTTTAGTTCAGTTTTCTCTATTGTGATCATATGTTAAAAAAAAATTTGTATTTCATCAATCATTTCATTGCTTTTAAGTGGATGTTTTCAAGTTGATAGGTAGAACCCATAATATTTATGCTCTGTTTTGGGAAAATATTTACAGTCTATGTTTTCTTTAGTTTAGGAAGGATCCATGTTGCTCACATGCTCTTTCTAGCTTCTCACCTATATTGAATCACCTTGTTAGGTTCCTATACCAATAGGTTTCATTTTTCATGATTGACAATGGAAGGGCTAAATATGTTCATCATTGCATGTGGCAAAGGTTCCATATTTTGTATACACACTGGGAAAATTAAAAAATCAAAAGAGGGTATGCCTTAAAAGAATAATCAAAAGGCAAGAAAATCAATTGGTCAGAAAGAAAAGTGAAAATGAACCCCAAATCAAAGACCAGGAAAGTGGCCAGTCAAAATGTCACTACTATCTCATTGGCAGCATCACAATGTGCAAATACTGCTGCTAATCATACCTGATGGATGGCCCAACAGTTCAATCTAGACCATGCCAAGTTTAAATTGTTTGTTGCAGAATAGAGAATGATTCCTGTCCAAATAGCTCAAGCTTGGTAGATGACTAGCTAGGTAGAGAAATGAAGGAGCCAAACTACTTAATCTGGGTCCTTGGAAGAGATAAGGGTAGATTTAGATAGGAGGGCAGTCAAAGGAAAAGAGGATAATGAGGGTTTGCTAATCTAAGTGCAGCCAACTCAAGGAAGAAAAATTGTTAGGATTATTAGGCTGGGTAAGTAGTTTGGGATTGCAAAAACAAGTGTGTGGTCATGACCTGGCTTATCAAGAAGGACTCATCTCATTCATGGCATTTGACACCATGGCAGTGGCCTGATGGTATACCAGTGGAAGCATGACTAATTTCCCCCTTTTCCCCAAACATCATTTATTAACATCCTCTCAAGGACCTTGGGATCTCCCCAAAAGTCCTGTTTCACTTCATTCCATAACAAGTACCAAGTCAAACTATGAGTTTACTCAAGGAAAAGAAGCCACATTTCTTGTGTAAAAATCATCATTCTGAATTCCACTCTTTTTCCATGTCTAAGTTTCATTTCATAAGCTTAGCATTTTCCCCTGCATTTTTCACCTCACAAAGTCATATTAACAACTAATTTATTATTTAGCTCCTTAAACATTGCCTCCTTTCCCTAGTTCTACAAAAAACTATATAAAATCCTAAAAAATCTATTTAAATACCGCCCCCCCTAGCAATATAGCTATATAAGTCATGTCCGGGGGAATACTTAGTCCATCTGGGACTAGTATTAACCCTTCACCGCCCTAAAACTATGGGATTTGATTAAAACCCTTGGTTGAAATCAAATAACCATATTGCCCCCCGCGCTAATGTTCCAAGGTTATATTTATATGCTGAATTAAACATAAGCGGGCGCATTCATAATAAACCCTCACTATGCCTAAGTGTAAACCCACCCCCCGCTCACATTTTTTATTACGCAACTGGCGGGTCCCGTGCCTAACCCTCCGCCACCACATATCCCCCGCCAGCCGTCCGATCGTTGGCCTCCCGGATCCAAGGGTGGGTGGTCATTTTCACCAACAAAGCAGCGGAGGTTTAGCGTCCGGGGGATTGGTGGTTTCCCTGCCGTACCCCCGCCACGCGTCGCCTTCTCAGGGTGTTCGGATCCCCCTCCCCCAATACCACTCATGCCGAAAAGGTGGTGCGGGGAATACCGTATACCACCCTCCACTCTATGACGTCACCGCCGCGTCCCCGCTGCTACTCCACGTCGCTCCCACGTCATCCACCCGCGTCCACGCCCTGCCACCGTGTCACCGCCACGTCGCCATCCTCGTCAGACGCCACGTCATCCTACCGTACCCAGGACCAGCCGATGACGTCATGCTGACCTCATCGCCGAAAAGCGCCAAAAAACGCCAAAAAGTCCCAAATTTGCATAAAATGACACGAAAGGACCGTTTTATGTCATTTTCATTGGTCGTTTGGAAGCACTGTGCATGCGGACTACGTCGATTTGCTGCCTAAACCTGGAATTTACTCGCCCAAGCTGCTGCTGCCCTCGAATTCGACTCAACTGCTCGCCATTGTACCAGTTCAATGCCCTCGGAGCTGTAAAAACCAGGTATTTGCCCACAGTCAACCTATTTCACCCCTATTTTCGCCATTTTCTCTAATTTACGTGCATAAAATTCTGCAATCTCCCCACTAGGCCAATTATGTACTTAAATGTCGCCTAAACTCCCTGGTAAAGCTCCTGCTCCAACAAAACTCTGTAAACCCGCGCCCTTGTGCAAAATTCACCGTTAAAGAGTGATTTTAAAACCCGAGCTGCCGGCAGAAGTTCATACAACTGTGCATTGATCCCTTTTACCAGAAATCCCTCTGCAAAGGTCCAGCTACTTAGCTCAAAACATTCTGATTCTCTCTGCAGATTGCCCCACAGTTTATCAATCCAGTAAAAAGTCTGTCGAAACTCTGTAATTTGCCTTTATCATAAATACAAACAGGAAAAGTCACTCCCAAGTACAAATTCAATTTGCAGTCTTCAGTAGTTTCACTAATCCTGATCTCAAGTATTGATCCAAAAAAGATTTCAATATGGCCACTCCATCAGCTCTAGATGTTGCTCCTATTAATGCACCCAACAAGGAGCTTGAAGCACTGCCTTTAGTTGACAATGATTTCCTCATTCAGGATTTTGTTGGAGACAGAAAACACTTGCAGACCTTCTGCCAGCTGAGGAATAACTACTTGAATAACAGTGACATGTATGGCATTTGGGAGTCAAATTTGCCCATCTATTTCTTGCCTTCTGTGAATGTTTTCCCCGAAATAATTCATCTATATGCTGAAAATTATGACCAAAGCCTCAGAGCTGTCAAGTCTCCATCTGGGAGCATACTTTTTCATATTACTCCTGATTCCATCAATCAGATGCTCAATTTCAAACAGCCCCAACTGGTCTTCCCTTTTTCTATAAAATACCTGCTGGATGAAGGCCCCAAGCTCTCTAGCACTGAGATTGCTACAATTGCCAAGACATTCATGAGAGCAGACCGCCAACCTACTGGGCCACCCCCTTTCCTGTATGTTAATTTCAATGAGGTAGGCAAGCTACTTGTGGACATGATATCCTCTGTGCTGGGTTTCTCAACAAGTGAGCATATTGATGAAACTGTGTTGGTCCTTTTTTCTGCATATAGTCTTGGAAAGCCCCACCCCCTACTATGAAATACAACTATGCCAAGTTCATTGCCAATAAAATACATGACCAACTGCTAAAGCTGAACAGATAGGCAATATTCAAATATTCATCATATATCTATCACCTGTTCATGTACTATCAGATAGATTGCTTCCAATGCCCTATCAAAAAGCTAGATTCACAGGGTGAAAGGAGGTCTGTTATCTTTTGGTCTTCAGTTTTTCATCAAGTCCAGAACTCTCCATATTCTTACTGTGAGTTCATTGACCAATTTGTTTATCCAGTCACATGCCTCTTGAAAAGAACTCCTCCTCCTAGGTTGTCATGTGACATGCAGAAAATATTGCAGCTGTCCAAGAATTATAAAATAGGTGATTGGTATCTATACCAAAATCGCACTGTCATTAGGATCTGTGGTTGTGAGCTCTGTCCCTACAGGCTCCCAAGATATGTACCTATGAGATTGTTTGCCTTGGAATACTATAGGAAACTCATTACTTCAGATCTTACTCATTTTCATAGTGCCAAGAAGAAAGCTAACCTGAAATTCAAAGACCATCTAGGCCCCTTCATCATGAACAAGAAAGATTGTTGGCAAGAGGCTGATCAAATTCTGGGCAACATCTTAAACTAAAAAGGAGTTTCTGGTGGGTCCCTTATGACCCTAATGGCTTTATCAGTGCTAGAAGAGTCAAATATAGGCTGTTAGCCTATAAGCATTGTCCATATCCACAAATTGAGCAATATGCCAACAAAGATGAGTGGGTGCCAGGCACACTAATTGAAGAATTCACTCAAGAAGAGATACTGAAGCAAAATGTCAAAGATTTAGAAAAAACTCTTGACTTGGATTCTTTTCACCAGGTAACATTCAAGCTGGCCCACCAAACGGAGAAAGCACATCCACTACTGCAGCTGCACAGACCATCCAGCAAGTATCTACAACAACAACAACTACAACAAAGGGAAAAGAAGTAATGGATGCACAGCAGGAAACAGAGGCAGAACAGCCCAGCACTTCCAAAGATCAAATTCAAGGGCAAGCCCCTCCACAGCAAACTGAAACATCACAAATTCCGGTATTACAAACTCCTCTCAATGAGGAAAGAGGTAGAAAACGGGATAGAGAGGAGCCCACACCTCCAAGTGGGTCAACACAGCAACCAGAAGCCAAGAGGCAAAGAATTGACCCTCAGGCTGAAGAAGAAATGAGTGAAGAAATGGTAGAGAGGCAGAACAGAGAGAGAGAGTCCAGCCAGCAAACTGCTACCAGTTCATTCCAGCAGGAACAAGGTATACAACATAGTACAAAGGTGTCTTCTTCCAGGCAGCAGGGCAAGCAGCCAGCTGGTATCAAAGGAACTTTTATGGAAATTAAGGCACAAAATGAACTTTTAAGAGTACAACTTTATGATCAATTCTTAAAAAAAACACCCTCCAAGCAACAAAGATTGATGGCAGCCTATGATATCAAGGAGGACAAGATGATTTTTACTCATTTCAAGCCTAAAGTTCCAAAACCCAAATCATCTGCAGATTACACAAAGACAAATCTAGAAGTCCTCTCTAAGGACATACATCCCATGGATCAAATTAAACTGCACAAGCAAACAGGGGAAATGGTCTATGCCACACTTGCAGACAGGGCCATGCTGGCCCATCAGTTAAAAGAATCATTGAAGAATAGAAATACCCAATTAGACCTGGAAAGGATGTCCTCTACTGCCAAGGATAACTGAATAAAGACTTTGGAGGACATTATTGTTGATCCAGGACACGATCCTAAAGATCCAAAGTGTATCAAGGCCGTTATGAAGAAGAAGGAGGATGATATTGCTGCACTCAGAAAGCAGGGAAAGCTGCCTGCAACCATTCACCCTCAAACAGCAGAACTTGTACAAGAAAAACAGGTTGATGAGACCATGGATCTGCTTCTAAAGATGAATCAAAGAATACTACAGATGGAGGGAGAATTGGAGAAAGCCTTGCAGGACAAACAGGGGGAGTCAACTTCCCAACCACCTCAAACATCTACAACTCTTGGCCCTGCTCCTCCTACACAAACAGCAGCAGCCCCTCCTGCCATTCCAGCACCTACAACGGCTACATCAGCTATAGATGCTACAGCAGCAACAACAGCAGCACCATAATCTAGTATGAGTATGGAGGACCTAATGAAGGCTGTCAAGGAGCTTGAAATTCAAGTGACAGAAGTAAGGGAGGCCAAAGATAGACTGGCCAAGCTAGAAGCCAGCTATGACAAGTCCAAAATGACAGTGGCCGAGAAGCAAAGGGAAATAAAAGCCTTAGAGACCAGAGTGAAAGCCTTAGAAAAAGAACTGCTTCTAGACAAAACTCTGGCTGAGATTAAAAAGATTTTGTGGGCCAAAATTGGCCAATCAATCAATGATCAATGGCGATCAATACATGCCATACATGAGCAAATTGAATTAATAGGCATAGCTCAATTTGAAATTCAGAAGGCCGGGGATTATGCCTGAGCAGGCCAACAAGATGATTCATTTCCTTAACACTCACACCAAGGAAGAATTGGCAGCACTGGACATACACAGTCGAACAGACACTATCTTGACAGCAAAGAAAGTGCTGACCTTGAGAAATTTCACACAGACTCTGGAAAGGAAATGTCAAGAGATGCAGATAGAAGTAAATGATTTCAGGACAAAAATAGCAGCATTACAAAGCAGAGGATTTCCCAGCCTAGTGACTGGTGCTGAAAAACTACTGTCCTTTGAGCAATACACCACCACAATCAACAATTATGTTGAAAATCAGATTACAGCATCTACCAGCTCTACAGAAGAAACATGACCTCCCTCTGGGCAATCTCTATATGATAAATTGGAGAATTTATTCTTTATTGAGCATGAGATTAATCATCTGTTTGAAGTGCCTCCAAACTTCTATAGATATACTGAAGCAGATGAAACACTCATAAAGATAAGGAGACATCAGCTACCTCCAACTGATTGGTGGCAAGCAATGCTGGAAGTATTGCCCAGGTAATTTTGGTCTACTCTTCCTTTTGTCAGCTTCAGATCTCAGTCAAAGTACAGGTCAGCAAAGAATCAAACACGCAGGCACTATAGAAAGCATCAAGACAGCATGCTCAACAAACGCAGATTAAAGACGCAGCTACAACCAACTTTGTTGATCCAAAAAGTCAAAGCTCATCTGACAAAAGATAGCTGCCATACCAATATTAACTGCTGCAGTTATTTCTTTCATTTATTTCTGTAAGAGAGTTGGTGATGTAATTTATTGCACAATGACTCATCATCTAGATATTTTATCTCCTATTTTCGTATATATATCCTCCCATAGAACGTATTGGGGGTTGGTTTTGGTGAATCTCTCTCTAAAGAGCTGCATTGTATATCTCAGACTTTTTGCTAATATAAATTGCTGGTGAAGTTTCTGGTTCCTGTACTGTCTAAAGGTGGAAATGAAGGACTATGTTACGCTGCAGAATTCCTGTGTCATTTAATGGAACAATAAGTTACTCTGAACTGTGTTTTGTCTTTCTGTGTATGCATAAATTTCACATATGTTTCATGATCATAGCAACAGGGAAAAAGAATAGCTTAGGACTTGTTTAAATACACACTCTGCTCAATCTCTGTTTCTAAATATGTTTTCTTCAGAATTAGCCATGGATATGAATTCTTAATTGCTCATATTTAAACTGATTCTCTCACTGTGAATATTGTTTAGGAATTCTTAATTGCTCTTAAACAATATTCTCACTTTCTCCCTCAATCAGCATAGTGGAAGATTCTTGACTGCCTTTCATTCACTGATTTCATGCTTTCATCTCCCAAATTTGAAGAATTGTTTCATAAATGCCTATCTGGCTTTGCAGCAATACCATTCCCTCAAAGACATATTTCAGCAGTACACAGTCATGAACTCCGTTGCCCAATGGTTAAGACTGCTCTGTAATCTATACACCAGCTCTGTTTAAATTCACCAACCAACCAAAGTTAAAACAAAATCAGTGCACCATAACTAGCCTAAAATCACCCACAACAATGCTAAATTATGAAGAGAGAGCCCTCTCTGGTTGCAGGTAGGCTAGGGCCTGTAACTAAAAGACTAGTTAGTGGTTACCTCGGCCGTATTCCCTATAGGAAGTAGGGAACAACCTGAGTGATAACACACCTCACCCATCAAAACCATGGAGTGCTGAACCTTTTTCCTACCTTGCCCCATCAAACACCCTGTAACTTTGACCTAACTTCCTTGCCCTAACTGTTTGGCTCCTCCTAATGCAGTAAAACCCTTCAAAATCAAAATCAAACTTTGTGCTACTATACCTAGCCTAATATCATTTTCTTGATCCAGTCATCTCGGCTAAGATCCTTATGGAGAGAGTCCTCTCCTAACCTAGTAGGGCTACCTACTTGGTTAAGCATGGTTTGTGGTTACCCTGGCATTGCCTTCTTTCAGCCTGAGGTTCAATCCAGGGGATAACACATGGCTTCCTTTGGTGTGGTCATACTTCTATTCCACAAATCTCTCAATAGCTCAGGTATGTGCTCAAACAATGTTTTAATTTTCAAAAAATCAAACAGATCTGGGTGCATAGATCTCTGGGTGCGTAATAGCTCAATTCTCAAATGACCAAGTGTTGTTTGCTAGGCATCCCTTTGCAATTTATAGCATCTTTTGAATTCAAATTCAACCATTCCACCCAAATATGGTTCATTAATGCTTCCTTGGCAGTGGATTTTCCCAAATCTAACCCATAAATTTGGCCTTAAATGCCTACCGCCTGCTCCATTTGGTCTCAAACCAAGCATCACATCATGAATAGTGACTATAACGGTCACTTTCCAGCCAACCTATACAACATTGCAGCTACCCTTGCGTTGTCGTGGACTTTGTGACACTTCGCTCCTGCACACAGTTCTGTCATCCTATAAATCTCGGGCTAAGTAGTTTATAGTCCCGCACCTCCTTTCAACTGCCTAGAGTGCTAAGATTGTGCTTCCCATGGTTAGTCAGGTGGCCATGTAGAAATTTCTACATATCCAGCTCTGATACCATGTAGAAATTCTCACTGTAGAGCAATCTGATTATGCAATATAATTAAGGCAAAATACTTAATCTACTTCTACAATCAAACTTGTGGAAGCTTAATCGATTTGAGCAAGATCAAGTGGAACACATATAACAGAGAAGAAGAATCAATACACATGAAACACAAAAGAGTACTCTGGGGAAACCCTCAACCAAAAACCCTGCTATCTGTATTATCATACAAGGTGGAAATATCTCAGAATTACACAAAGCTTTAGCTCTCACAGCTACCAGCTCTTAGTACAATCCTCCTGGATGCTCACAGGATAACAAGGCTTCTTACAAACCTTCTCCTCAACCCTCCAAGCCTCCTATTTCCTTGCGATGTTTCTCCTGGGTGATCCTACTGTTACCAAGTGTAACACTGATCACACACCTTGTAAAATTGTGCAATCCTCAAGGAACCTTCCCTTGACTGTAGGTTTTAACCCTGTACAGAAATTACCTGCATACGAATTGTAAAACACAGAAAATAAACAATGCGAGAGCATAACACATAAAACACATATACACAGAGATTTCCCTTGGATCCCAAAACCGGGACTACCAGATTGATTTTTCATTATGTTCCTTTCAATTTTATAATACATATTTATACATGCTGAAGCATCCAATACCATGGACCAGAAACCATCGTGTCCAATACCATGGACCGAAAACCATTGCGTCCAAAACACATGTGCAAAAATCATGCACAAAACCATAGGTGGGTCTGCCAAACCTAACATAGGGTCCAAAACCAAAATTTTCTGGGGCGTTGCCCTTGACCCCATAAAGTGGGGTTATGAGTACACCTCAAACCCCATGTACCCCCCCCCCCCCACGCTACACAATCGGCACAATGAAGGGGAGCTCCGCCCCCCTCTAACCCCTGGGTTAACTACATGGGCTAGTCGTGGAAAGAATATAACACAACCCAACATTCTCCCACTTGTTGTTTTCTTTCCACAGGGGGCCACAAGAGACCTTAGTCATTTTTCCAGCCCTGAAATGCCCATTGTATCTCTACACCATGAGAACTTCTCAGAGCTCACAGATTTTGTCAATGCATTTGCAGTATTCTTCAAAGTGTCCACCTTTACTAGCAACACCTTTTTGGCTTCTATCATATCCCTCACAAAGTGATACTGAACATCAATGTGCTTTGTCTTTGAATGATATGCGGTGTTCTTTGCCAAGAAAATTGCACTTTGGCTATCACAGTCTATCCTTATAGCTCCCTGTACTAACCCCATACTTGAACAAAATCTTTGCAACCAAACTGCTTCCTTTCTTGGATGAGTGGTGTTAGCACTCAAATCTACCTTAGGCTGAAATAAGGTAAAACTTGAGGCTACATCAAACCACGCTCAGCCTCGTAGCTAGCCCTACGAGGACAGGAGAGGGTTCTCTCCGAGTCAATCTCGGCAAAAGGTGATCAATGAGGTTGAGATGACTAATTTGATAACTAATTTTAGGCTAGGTATGAAGTACAAGGAGTTTGAAATTGATTTTTTTAAGATTTGTTGAATTCAAGGGAAAGGCAATTTTGGGTGCGGGGATGAATCACAGTTTTTGCAGAGGTCTTCTTGGGGCAAGATAGGCGATTGTTTTGATGCCTTTAAAGAGATTGAATGGATAGATCTGACTGGTGAGGGGTTAAGGAGAGCAAGAAACTTTCAAGGATTCTCCATAAACCAATGAAAACATGGAAAATTAAACAAATTTAAAGGCAGAGCATAGCAAATTATGGATTCTACCTTAACACTTCATTTATTCAATTGCAGAAGGTAAGAGAAGGAAAGTGATGCACATAAACAAGTTACAAATACTGAAAGAAGCACATGATCAACACATAAAGCCACATGAATCCCAAACAGTGCTGCAAAACCCTGGTCTTCCCTTTGCCAAAAATGCAGATAAAATATGTACAATAGTGTATCAAGCTATTCCCAAGAGTCCAACCTCTCCAACCTCTGAAAATGATTGAGAAATTACATCATATAGACCATCCTAACCCCTTTCCTTGCCTTCTAGGGGTCGAGCTCATCATTCTAGGAGCTGTTTGAACTAATTCTAAACAAGGAACTGAAATCTAGGTAGTCAAACAACTTACCCCTATATGCTAGGAAACTAATTCATTCATTTAATTTTCACCTTTTAGTGAATGAATCCTCTAGAACAAGTAAAAATGTTCCAAAATTACATCACACACATTAAATTACATCAAGATGGGTCAAACACCACATCAAGAGGTGAAACTAGTCATAACTGGCCGAAATTCTGAGCTGGAAGGTGAAAATTGTGCCAAAAACCACTGTGCGCCGCACACCTTTCCACCTATTTTTGGGGCACTTTCCGGCATCCAAATTGAGCTCAGGTTGGCTTGTTGGAAAGCCCTGGATGTCTAATTTCCAACCCAAGTGGAATTTTCCAATTTGGTGTCCATATTCCCCTCCAAAAGTGCATTCTCCTGGAAGTACTTCCTGCTGGTGCAAAAGGTGGCAGAAAGGTGATTTTCATGGTGTTTTTGAGCCTTTTAGTCACCCAAAACTTAATGAAATGCTTTGGCAATAGCTGAGCATGTATAATTCATCATGAAAAATCCAAAAGTATAAGCCATTTATGATTTGGACCTCCCAATCTTATGGGTCGCGCGCGGCGCGCTATGCATTGAGCTGAAAAACCTGTTTTGCAAGCCAAAAATTTCAAAATGACAAAATTTTCTCCAAATTCTTTAAAATTTGGGCTGAAGGTGCCTCATCAAGTGACATGCTCAGCCAAAGAGGCTTCGGCCAAGATTCGGAGTCTATCCTCCCGTTTCGACATTTTAGTGCCCTCTCGGTGCATGCAATTCTGTTGTAGAGTCGTAGTCTTGATCATATGATGTATTGGTGCCCACCTCCATTGTATTGAAATTCTATGCCAAGTGTATGTTTGATTTGTTGAAAATGAGGAATGAAGGCTTGATGTCTTTGTCTTCAAGTGCCAAATATGCCAAAGGGAAATGAGGAAGAATACAACCTTGGTAATGCACTGTTTTCAAACCCTACAACACTTTTTATATTGACAAAAGGAGGGCTTCAAACTTGGATATCCACGGAAAACTTTTCATGAACCCATTACATTTATCTTTCAAAAGCCAAGCACAAGTGGTGGATGTGAGCCTACCTACAAATTTGTACGGAGAGGAGGCGATTTGATGCCTTTCCAAGCCAATTTTGGGCTTAAACCCCAGTGCGCTGCGCGCCTCACCCAATGTGCCGCGTGCCTCTGATGCGCCGCGCACATGTAATTTTGCACTGTGTTTTGGTGCCTGATGCGCCATGTGCCTTACCCAATGCGTCGCGCGCACCCAGCTACATAGTGCATTTTGCAAGAGGATTTTGGAGGCCTTCCCTATGTCAAGAGCAGGCATAGGATAGCTCGTTGGAAAGGTCTTTGAGTCTACTTTCCAACCCAACTAGAACTTTTCAATTTGGAGTTCATTTGCCTTGTCAAAAATCAAATCTCCCAAGACTGGTCAAAATGTGCCAAATGAGGCTGCCTCAAGGCAGAGTGCTGTTGCAGTCAACTTTTGAATGCCTTCCTCAACTCCAAATTGAGCTCATGATAGCTCATTCAAAATCTATTTGTGTATAGTTACCATTTGACTCATCAAGAAAGTCATTTGGCCAACCATGCTAGGAGAAATCTTTATTTTCCCAAGGTCATTTCAGAGGTGCATTCAATTCTCCCGAGGCGACGATATTTTTGACATTTCTCTAAAACCATGATATCTGTGTA
Organism: Pinus taeda; assembly: GCA_000404065.3. NCBI lineage: Eukaryota > Viridiplantae > Streptophyta > Pinopsida > Pinales > Pinaceae > Pinus > Pinus taeda. The sequence goes on from APFE031442648.1 coordinate 113,526, forward strand.
AAAAGTGAAGGAGGTTTTTCTTCCTTGGCATGTTGTGGAAAAAACACTCTCGCAGGTTTCCAAAATTCATCTTTTATTGCTCTGAAACATCTTTTGAGTGAAACTTATCCCGATGTGTGAAACAAGGGATTTTGTCGAAATGAAGCGAAATGAAGGGGATAAGGGGCTTCTAAATTCTTGGGGAAATTTTGGGAAGTTGGGAGGGATGTTAGGAAGCAGGGGAAAGTGGAATCTCAGAGATTGAGTGAGGGGAAGGGGTCCAAAAGGGAAAAACACAGGCCCAACCTAGAAAAATGCCAGGTTGTAGCTAGAAACTAGGGTTTGTGCGAAAATGAGGAATTTGGGGAATCTCAGTGATGGGAAGCATTTGGTAAGGTACTTTAATGATAGGGGAAGGTGTATGAACATCAGGAAACAAGTTTTGCCGATGATTTGACCGTCCAAGAGAAATTGCCTTCAAAACCCTAGGAGAGGGAAATGACATTACCTAGGCGCAACTGAAGAAGCATGAACAAGGTGTAAAATGACTCATTGGACACTGAGATGATAATGAAAACCCTATGAATGATGATAGACTCAGCTGAATAGTGACATAGATTGGCATTTGGGCAACTTTGAAAAGAGTGAGAACAAACCCTAGACCTAATGCCTAGTGACCAAATTTTGCTTGAGGACTCACTGAAATGACAAAATTTGACCTTGACACTTCACAATCACTTTGTAAGAGCATATTTGATCACTGGAGGAAGGCTAAAAAGACTGACTCTAACATTGGCTCCAATGGGGATGGTAGCTCCTTGGAGGTGCCAAGAACCTCAGACCTCTGGGAGAGCAGACCAGTGCTTTCAACCATTGGGCGATGGAGTCATTATTTCGGCAAACGACACAAGACTCTGACTCATTTATTGACTGAAACCTGACTCAAGCCGACACAATTATGAAACCAACATGATTGAAAACTGACTCACAAATGACTCATGACTGACTTACGAAAACAAGAACTTACAAAGCTTATTGAAGGGCAGCAGTCCATCAAGATTTGAAATCATGATGACAACCACCTGTGTTTCTTACAAGACAATATACATCAAACTATATCAAAATGCCAATGCAACCAATCAAGAAGATGGATTCTTGACTGATTCTTCCTATCAGAACTTCTGGTCAACAATACAAACCTATCACTGGGCATCCAAAAACTTAGTTTACCATGGCTGCAACAAAACACTGTAATAAACATTTTCACTGCTGGCTGCAACAAACTTGCTAGAGGATCGTGAAAAACATGAAGATTTGCCACTACCACCTCCTGCTGAAAGATCAAGGTGTCCTTTGTTTCAAATTCTGATATGCCTTCATCATGTGTTTCGGTAAAAGTATGCTCATGCGCTTCAAAAAACTCTGAACAAATGGATGGGCAGATCTCTTCTTGGAAAAGCATTTCAGCACATGAAACATATGAAGAATCTGAAAGGTAATCATGTATGCTCTGATCTTTTGTAGTCTGACAATATGGTAAGTCATATTCAAATGATATGACAGCCGGATTATCATTACATTCATCAATCATGAGAAAAGAAATTTTAGATGTCTCGTGAAACCCAACACTAACATTCTATCAGCTACCATAGATTCATCCAGAGAAACCTTTTCACTTACTTGAACGAAGATCTTTTCTTGCTCTTCATGAATTGACTGAATTACCTCCTCATGCAGGCTCTGTTCTAATGGCATGAGAACATTTGGATCAAAAACTTTGTCTATGGTCTCAACAACAAAACCCTCCTTTTCAGGATTCAGCACAAGGTATGCTTGGTCGTCACAATCTGAATCTAGAACTGAAGTAGTTGTCCTGTCTTCTTCAATCTGCATGTTGTCTTCTTCTGTGGGCAGATCTGAAATAAGTTCTTCTCTTTCATCATTTTCATCGATATGGCCATCTTCAGCCTGCTGATCTTGATTCTGCTGCAAAATGTCCTGATCATCTTGATGGGAATTCTCTAAGTTTTCTTTATGCTGGTGAAACGGATTCTCATACAGAGCCTCCATGATCTCAACGTCCATAAAATTATCATCTTCGTAATATTTCTCAAGGCTTTCAATAAAACTATAAGCATGCTTGCAACAGTCTTGGACTTAATTTAATGATGGATAAGAGTCCTTATATCTTTCAATGAACATAGCATGAAAATCCTTTAAACAGTAAATACAAGCAGGCGATAAACTTTCATACCATGATTGGGCTTTACCTTCCAAAGTGGCCAAGAATATCTTCATCAAGCAATCTTCAGGAAAATCAACCTTCAACTTGGAAATATGCATGTGAAATCTAACCAGATGTAGAGCAGCATCCTTCTTACCATCATCTTTAAATGTAGGCAAATTCCTTGACCAATCTACCTTTGGAATTTTATTTGGAAAACCAGGGATGTGATCTCGGCTCAAGGGAGCATATCTTCTTGCGATTCGGTCCATCTTGAAAATCTCACAGCTACTGATCTCTCTGCAGTGAAGTCACCATGAAGCACAGGTTGCTGGATTCTTCATGAAAGGAGTCGCCAGGTGAATGATTTCAGCCTGTGAAAAATCTTAACTAATCATCCAAAAGTTTAGAGTTTACAATACACTGGGGTAAAATGCAATCGAAGTGTTGTATTCACAAGCTCACGGAGATTGACTGAAGCAGCGTTTATCTACTTGCGCTTATGCAAAGCAAAAGCATTTCGAAAGCTACCTGGCATATCTTCAGACTCCGTCTAAGACTTATGAAACTAACACATCAATCCACAAACAAGTTTGTTCTCCCCAGTATGGTCACCAATATGTTAGCGCTTGAAATTTCACCTCAGGCTGAAAAAGGTAAACTCCAAGGCAACATCAAACCACTTAGC
>APFE031442651.1:2239-58435 GCA_000404065.3 Pinus taeda
TTGGCAGGGGGTTTCAGGGGCAACACCCCCGAAGCTAAGAATAGATGTAAAATTTCCTTGTAAAAGTATAGTAATTTCTAGTCAATCTAGGCCGTTCATTAGGTGGATATTTGACGATAGAAGTTATGTTTAATTTAGGGTTTTTTTTCCCTAGAAGGAAACCCCTCACTATATATGAGGGAATTGTATTGCATCTATGTAGATTTGTATTATGAGTGCGAAAGAGAGAGGAGATTGAGAGCGAAGAGGGTGTTACAACAGATCTACTGTAGGTTGTATCTCTTCAGTTTGTTGGATAATATAAAAGGAAGAACTGGTTGTTTCTCCATGGACGTAGCCCAAACTGGGCGAACCACGTATATCTGTGTCTCTCTTGTTTTATGTGTTTTTTGTGTTTATATTTCTAGAATATTTTATGTGTTCCATTGCTTCGTAATATATAATTTTCTAACAGAAGAGGCATATGTCTTGGTCCTACCTTTAATAATATGCTTGAATACAATGTCGTCATTAATTTACTCTCTGAAGCAATATTGCACGGTATTGAATCATTAGTTGTTTATTTGGATTCACAATTGGTCATGTATCAATTGAATAACATTTATCGTGTAAGAGATTCTTTATTACATCACTATTTTCTGAGAGTGATATTATTGCAAATATCATTTACATTTATTAATTTCATTCATATTCCATGATTAGATAATGCATTTTTTGATAGTATAGCTAATCAAGCATTGGATTGGCACATTAATCATTCATCACATTAAAATAAAAATATCACAAAATCATTCTATATATGATCATATCATCATGAAGTCTCTGTATATAGATAGATAGAGTATGTAAAAATATTTCAAAATGTGGACAAATGTCCTACAAAATTAGGCTTAAGCTTGATCATGTCCATAATAAAAGAGATTAGTCATCTAAAATCTGAAGTTGTGGGCCCTGCCCTAGATGAGAATCTCGGAAGAAGACGATGGCATTCGCCACTCATCAGAAGAGTTGCACCCACTCTCGTGGTACTCCAACCACTTGTCTTTGTACATCCTCAGGGATATCCTCCACTGCTACCGTGGGCACCTGGTGAGTCAGACTCTCCAAGTTCCTTTGAACAACATGAAGAACTCTCTTAGAATCAGCTGTTTCTCTCTCTGCATCTCTGTCATGCCGCCTATTCCTTGATAGACCCTCAGGTCTCACTAGTCCAACATCCGTGTCATGATCATTTTAATCATGTAATATTTTTGTTTCATGGCAAAATATTTTGAGTTTCTTGAGATTACATCTTAAAAATCCAAAAAAAGTAAATAAGTTAAAATTAAAATTTTTACCAATGTTTCCCCATGCAGCTCCTGGTGGAAGTGTTAGCTCTGGTTCCTCTCAGAACTCCACACCTGCATAGGGGTTGCCATCTATGGCCATGACTTGTTTCTCCACTAGTGGAAGAACTCGTCATTGAAGGCCGCCTGAGTGAATTTGCCTCCACCAAGTCGCTTCATCAGATTTTCCCATCTGGCCATCCTAGGATCATAACGACTTCTGATGGTGGTAGTTACTCTGGGTCATAGTGTCAGAATCCTCTCAAAGAAGAATTTGCAAAGGATCATACCATATCCAAATTTTTTCATCTCCCCCCTTCTAACTGAATACAATTATTTCTTCATGTTAATCAGGACCGTTGTGCACCAATCACAAACAATCGGTCTCAGGCATTCTACTGCCAAGAACATAATAGGTCGAGAAGCCTGATGGAGTGAGGCTAAACCTGCTAATATGGAAATAGTAGAAAGGATGATCTTGATCGGTAAACTTGTAATTCCCTTGGTTGGAACTTGTGATCCAACATTCCCTGTATTTTGTTCATAGTACACGGAAATGTAATCCTTGATGTTTAGGCCTCCACGGGCCTTTCCTTTCAGATCAACTACTTTCCCCCTTCGGAAAAACCCTGTTATGAAGTATATGTCCTCTCCTTCAATATATAAAGGCATATCATCTATGATTGCCATTCCCTTCTCTGCATTCCAATAATGTATAAGCATTTCTAGCAGTCGAGTTTGTGTTTTCATATTGGGCATCATGAAAAATTTAAGTAAACCACAATTTTTCAAGGCATACAACAATGCTTGATCTTGTAAAACTGCATTGTCAACATCTGTATGCTCTCTCTCTCTCTCTCCAAACAATAGACATCTTGAAAAATCAAAAGAATTTATCCATTAGAATTTGGGTTTTTCATTTTTCTCTGTGTGTGCACCATTTTTCTAAAGAAGATTTACGTACGTATGCGACTTTTCCTCTGAAAACGTGTGCGTATGGATTTTTATATGTGGTTTTCGAGATATTGACCCGCATACACGCCAAGAAAGATTTCAAATTAAAATTATACATTTAAAATCATATTAAAACCTTGAAACCTTGAATGAATTCAACGAGTTTAAGGGATAGAATTATCCGGAGACCATAGAAGCTAAGATCGTTGGACAATTTGATCAGTGTGGCTTGCCCAACTTTTCTCCAATATCTCTCCTCTCAACACTTGAATGCTAAAAATGAATTTGGCTGACTTTGAAAAGTCATTTTATAGCCAAATTTTGAAAACCCACTTTTCTAAAGTTCAAAATTTTATTTTATAATTTTATGAACTTTTGACTTTTTCCTTGAAGTGTTGGGAAAGGTTGTTTTTCAGGACATTGAAGACTTAGTGATGTTTTTTGGCTGCTTTGACTCCAGGATCATTGACCTATCATGGCAGGTATCATCTTCTAAATTGGCATCTAGTTTCAGACATATTAATTTTTCATTGTATCATGCATCTTGGCCTTATACTATGATATTTAGCCATAGGGTCGACCCCATTATGTTGCGATTTTTAAACCACTTTCACTCGCTATCTTATAAAGTCGTAACATAGTGGTAGAGATTTTCCTTCCATGGGATTCCTAGTTAGATCCTTGTTGAAATATGTTGTCCAAGTTGCAAGTATTGTGTAATCTCGGGAGTCCTTTTTAGTCTTGCCATCACTTTGCGTTGAAGCCTCAATCTTCTTCTCCTTTGCTATTTTATGGCTTTATACCCTAGAGGCTACCATGTGTTAAGCTGTACTACTACATTTCATTTTGACTACTTGTACCTATTTTAGCCTTAATTTGATTTCATTTGGACTCATGTATAAGCCACTTTTGACCATGACCTTTTGCAAGTTCAAACCATGAATTCATTAGCCTTTGTGACTTGACACCTATTTTCATGGAAAGAAAATTTCCCCGAGTATTAATGACTAGCATCCACCACCTTGCATTGAGCATAGGATTGTTCTAGCCCGAGGAACTAGTGCACTTTCCCTTAGCACTTTTTCTTTCCATTGTACTATAGGCAATCTTTTATTCTTTTATAGGCTTTCAATATGAAAAAGGCAAAAAAATCAAATATTTCAAAAAGAGCAGGAACGAGACAGTTTCTTCATCACTTAATGGAAGCTAGAGTCAGTTGTGTCACCCTTGAACAACTCACTTAAAATGAGCCTTTCCTCCATTGGGATGGGACTTAATCTGGCTTTAGGGAAGACATAACCTTGTTTGTGAGTTAGTCCTCCTCTTGTTGGTTATCTATTCCAATCATATGGAGAGTTTGTTAATGCGTCCTATGTTGCAAACTTATACAAAGTTATTTCATGCTTCCATAAAGTCACATTGATTCGTGCTTTTTTTCAAGGGAGATAAACCTGTTGTTAGCCATTCTGCGATGTCTCTTGACTCATTTATGTCGTCCATACCTAGTTTGTCAAGTTATCTTCAGTATCACATCAATTATTTGGTCCTTTACTCATGTTGGTTAAAGAGGTCCCCATTGACCTATTGATGGCGGGTTTCCTCTTATTGACTTTGGAAAATTTCTCTGAGAGTAAACCTAGAGTCGCACCCTAGCCCTATTTACATCATTGATAGGTAACCTTGTGCTCAACATCAATTAGTATCAAAGGTATTTGACTGAGTGGTTTCCCTTTTGTTCGAAATCAGCTTACATTATCACACATTGGGATACATGTAGTACCTTGGTTTCCAGTTGACCTTATTGGTGGATTCCTCACCTCCGTGTCAGCTTTCGTTATTGGTTGGTTCAAAGGATTTCTATCGTGTGGTAGCCACATCTTGTGTACTTTGGAAATGTACTTTAAAGCGGTTAATTCATCTCTCTTCGTCCAAGTTCTTCCAAAATTATTGGCCTACGAGTTACACTTGCGCTAGTTGATGTGGGATGCCTTAATGCCTTCCTTCCAACGAATCTTTTCCCATCAACTCTGACTCATTTCTATGGGAATAAGAACTATAGTCCTTTTTCATTACATTTAGGTTTGCAGTCATTAGTGGAATGCTCCTTCACTATCAACAATGAGAATACATCAATGCCTCATGATTGATATATTCTTTCAAGTGTTCGACTTCAACACATTTATTCACACTTGTTAGATTGTACTAGGGTATTGTCTCATGTTTTTTAATGGTATACATCAATGATTGGTAATAAAATAATTTCTCACATGGTCGAATTCAACTCATTTATTTCCATAGTGTAGAAATGTATCATCTGCAGTTGATGAAGACCTCGGGTTTCATTTTTATGCCAATGACACCTTCCACCTTATATGTTTCAGTTCTTCGCAACATCATTCTATATGTTGGCACCCGATTTTATGTAGTACCACTATTCCACCTCTATGACTTGGTACTTTTATGAGGATTAGTTATGCAACATCATCGATCAAACAGTCTTCTTGCATCATTGATCAGATGTTCTTCTATATGTGATATTGAGACATAGCTTCATTGTGTTCTTTTGCGGCTATGATATAATGATCCATTATGTATTATATAGATCCTTTCGTTCACTTATGTATACATTTTGGATCCGCTTATACTTGATCAGTGAGCATGATTTATTACTTCTAAGCATGGATATGCCTGCCTCATAAAGGAGTTTTCTTTGTGACTCCTTTCCATAGGTGTTCGATGAGCTCAAATTTAATGATCTCCTCCTGGCTTTTCAAATGAATCCTCTCTCTACACTTAATACATTTCGTCCATCATGTACCCCTTCTGACCTCATATATTAGGGGGCATTTTCTATAGCATAATTTACTACTTTGTAGATTTTTATACCCTTGTATGGCCTTGGGAAGCCTTTTCCCATGCAGACTTGATCCTTTATTAAAAATTAATATTTCAAATTACATACCTGACTCTTCCCATAAAAAAGAGCGTACATACGCAGGTTATAAAATTTCATACCCACGTATACCTTTTTAAATATGAAAAAATAAAATATTATTCTATTTTTCAGGTGGGGTTCATGAGTTTTACTAAGAGCCCACCTACAAGAGCCTGTAGCACAACTACATTAATTGATTTTAGGTGGTATATATACACACCTTGAGTACACATAAAAGACATAAGAGAAGGGCTATCAACATTATACCCTTTTTTCTGCCAAATCAAGTCTGATTTCCCCATGCCTCCTACACTCCCAGTCTCTATGGAAATCCTTGTTTCCTTTGTATATATGTTGATCATCTTTATAGAATATCCTTTCACTTGTTAGAGAGGTTATGTTTGTGGTTCAGGTTGGACAAATCCAAAGGAAGGCTTCCTCGGTTCTTTGGTTTGGATCAGGTTGTACCTTTCCTATACCTATGGTTGATTATCAATAAAGAAGCTCATGTATTGTTCCTTATATGTTATTATCTTGTGAATACAAATTTCTACGTTTATATATGATGATCAAAAATTTATTCTATGTATCCACGTTGAATTTTATATCATGTATATGCTTCTCTGAATTGATTTGAAGGCATTCTTGATTCTGGAGGAAGCAACGGGTTTGGACCCTACGGGAACATCTTCAAACATAGGACCTCTCAGTAAATCTCCAAGTCCACATTTAATAATTTACATGTTTGGCATGCTTTCTTGACTGCTTCTTTTTTATTTTCTTATTCTTCTCTATTTAATTTTGTTGAAAAATGTGCAACAAGAAATGTTAAATTTAGAATGTGCTAAAAATAGGACTCCTACAAATAGCATGTCTAAAAATAGTAGTTTGGCCAGTGAGGTCATTGGCCACCTTGGGTGAGAGGTGAAACTGCTAAAAATAAAAAGTTCTAAAAATAGTATTTCTGGGTCCCTTCTTATTTATAGCAATCCTTGGTCTATCTATAGGAAGTAAAAACGAATTTGGTATTAACAAGAGTTTAAAATATTAATTAATTAATCTCTATGAGTTAATTTGTTAAGGAAAAACAAACTTGAAGTCTATGTGAGGACATGCAACAGTTTATCTATTAATTGGTGAATTTATCCATCAGTGAAAGAGATAAGGATGAGTTGTAATTAGTTGGCTCAATTAACTGAGTCAAATCCAGTTAGATTAATTTAACAAGTTGTTAAATTAATGAGATTTAGTTTGTTAATGCTTGCATCAATGTAACAACTCGTATTTTCAGATAATTGAATATTATAGCTTAAATAATTCATGCATATCAGTTTAGACAAAGACCCAGTTGAGATCAGAGAAGGGACGGTGTACTATAAGTTGGATGAATATTTTTCCTATAAAGGAATCTCATCCATGATGAGGATTTATCTCCTTCAGGTTTGTGTAGTTATTTCAGAGGCCAGTGTTGTGTGTGAGGTGAGAATCACACAAGTTACAGTTGGAGGACCCAAGAAAAAATGTGCATAGAAATAGGAGGCTTGGAGAGCAGAGGAGAAGGTTTGTGAGAAGCCTTTCACTGTCTATGAGCAGCATAGGGATTGTATTGAGAGCTGGATAGCTTTTGAGCTAAGTCTTTGTGTAATCCAGACTATATTTCCACTTGTATGATAATATAGAGATGGGGTTTTAGGCAGGTGCTTTCCCCAGGTAAATTCTTCTGTGTTATGTGTGATTTATTCCTTCTTATCAGTTATATGTGTTCTTATTGATGTTGCTCATGGTTGATTAAGCTTCCGCTAAATTGTTTGTAGAAGTAGATCAAGTGTTTTGCTTTAGTACATTGCATTACCAGGTTGATCTACAGGTGGGAAATTTCTACATGGTATTCAAGCTAACTGGTTTCTAGAAAAAGTTCTACATGGTATCAGAGCTAGCTGATTTGTGGGAAAAATTCTACAAATTTTTCAACCCTTAGCTTAGGCAACATTTCCCACCAACAATTGGAAGTTTGGCAGGGACTTGATGAGATTTATCTAGATCAAGGAAAGTATGTGATCGAGATGTTGAAGATGTTTGACATGATGGATTGCAAACTTATGAAAACCCCCATGATCAAAAACTTGAAGAGGCTAAGAAGTTTTGAATCAAGCCATGTGGATCCCACTAGGAATAGACAATTAATTGGCTCACTGATGTACTTGATGAATACTCGACTAGACATATGTTTTGTAACGAATTTTCTTATTCAGTTCCAATTTGAGCTGAAGCATGATCATTGGATAGCAGCCAAGCATATACTAAGATATCTTCAAGGGACAATCCACTACTGCCTGAAGTATGACAAGAGGAATGATTTCCACTTGATTGGATATACATATTCTTACTAGGGAGGCAATGAGCAATATGGAATAAGCACTATTGGAAGATGTTTCAGTTTTGTAACCCCCATGATCTCATAGATAAGAAGAAAGCAAGAATTGATTGATTTGTGTAGTGTTGAGGCTAAATATATTGCAACCCAAGTAAGTAGAGAATTTGTCTGGTTGAGGAAGTTGTTGTCCGACTTATTTGAAGGACTAATGGACCCTATAGTGATACATTGTGACAAAATCAACTATAGAAGGTTGTCTGAAGACCCAATGTTTCATGGAAAGTAAAAGAATATAAACAATAAGTATCACTAAATTTTAAAGTTGGTGCAGGATGGTGTGTTGCAACTATGGTATATCTCCATTGATGAACAAGTAACTAAAATATTGACAAGATATCTTCCTAATAAGAAGCTTGTGTATTTGAGAGACAAGCTTGGATTAATTGATATAGCCTCCCTAGCTGAGAGGGTGAGATAGACACATCATTCTTGTCTTCACTTTGGAAGAAAGAATGTAGGATTAGGTAAGCATCTGGAATTTGATACTCTTTGAGAATGAGGTAGGGAATCCAAGATAAGAGTAGTTGTAGAGGACCAATATTCTTTGAGGACTAGGAATCCAAGATAAGAATAGTCCTAGAAGGTCATACCCTGTGAACAGATGGGTGGGATATGTAGCTTGAGAGACAATGATGAAGGTTTCTATAAATCATTGGTCTCACTAGCATTGTGCTCTAATCTTGTGGAGAGATAGATTTGTTAGGAAAGACCTTGCTATGTGACAATTCTATTTGATATGATGTTAAACAGATGGGTTACCAATCTGACTCTTCTTATGAGATCTCTTCAGATTGAGAAATTCCATGTGCCACTTATGAATACCTCCCTAGTTAAGAGGGAGTGTTGAAAAATGTGTAACTAGGTTCGGTCTTCATAAATATGAAATGTACTTATGATTCATGTATATTGTAAAATGAAGGGAAAATTATCATTACTATTTTGAAGCATGGGTTTCATGCTCAAGGTCTTTCATTTTTGAGGTCAAGAAGTCAAAAGAGTCATTGTCATATGTTGAAGACACCATAAGGAACATTTTAACTTGTAAAAAGAATTATTTTTGTATTTAAAAGTGTCAAAATACCCTCCAAGACCAATTTGGCCTGCTAGCTAAGAAGTCAGCCTATTTTGAGGAGCCTCGTCCACCTTAGAAGCCTATATAAAAGAAGGAAATCGACCTCCCTTGGACACACATTCACTTCTCATCATCTAAGCAAAGGAAAAGAGTAAGAAGGCTAACGAAGGAAGAAGTTTTTGGGATAAATCTCTCTCACAGGTGCGAAAAAGAATATCTAGGGTTTGCTTCTTCAAGGTCAAAATTCTCAAGTTGATAGAAGAAAATTGAAGTTGCTGGAATAGGATCCTACTAGGTTACTCTCTAGCACTAGACAAGGAAGCATTTCAATCAAAGCTATTGGGAGGCCTTGGAAGGTAATTTTTGCTCACACGTGTGGACATAGTGGCAGTTGCAGGGGCTGAAAATTTCAGATCTACAGTAGAGGCCAAAAATCTGAAGCTGGGGGTCAAAGTTGTGTTGTTGGAAGATATTTGACTGGGTTTGACTTAGACAAAGGAATAACATCATAAAGAATGCCAGACTTGGTCTTGGAAGGGCATTGGTATTGGTATAGAGATTTTCGAATTCGTCAATTGAAGAATCTATATGAAGAGAAAAGATTTATGGGTTTTCCTCTCAAGTGGAGAGGTTTAGGCCTTGGCTTGCAACCTATATCCTCTATTCTTGTGTAATATTGTTCTTATTATTTTGGTAGTTGTTTTATGATAAGAAAAAACATAATAATAAGAGAATAAGATAATAAGAAAGAAAAAAGTAAAAATACATCATAAGTAGCTATAAAGAATATAGAAATCATCCTAACTATTGCCCCATAGATTTCTCAACAGTTTGTACAAATACATCCAAGTAGAAATCAAGTTCTTGGACATCTCCTTGCTTGTTGTAGCATATTGATATGTTGTGAGGGTTGAGCAGAAATTTAAATAGAGGAAGCAAAACTTTGGATCTGTGACTCTAAAATAGGGAAAAGGCACCTTCAAACCACAAACAAAGGAAAAATCCAAGGTGGAGTGACCCAACACAACCCATCGAAGATGCAAGAAAAGAATAGCACCACAAAGATGAATAAGGAAACCGAAAAGTGGTTTGAGTTCCACAAGAGCCAGATGCACAACACAAATAAGTGTCATGTGAATCAATCGTTGGTGGTTGAGCTAAAATTTTTAGAGTCATATGCATGTTGCAACCCTAAGATAGAACCCAACAAGGGGAATGACAAGGGGAAGGAGATTACTGATGTCGAATCTAGTGCCATTGTTTCCACTATGAAGATCCAAAATATTGAGCTTGAAGACCGACATGAGTGTTACACAACATTTTTTTACTGTCCCTGTACTCCCCATTCCTTGATCGTAGGGGACCTCTATAGTGAACCCTACATGCTTTCCCTTCATGAAGAAACTTCCATTATATCCCTCTTCATGAGCAGATCATTTCCCTTTTGCACTATTTCCCCTAAAACTTCTGTTTTTCCCAGTTTACAAGACCAATGCTAATGGCCTTTGTCTCCCTCGCGCCGATGTGTAGAGATTAGCACCACTCCTCGCACCAACTGGAGTGAATGAGCTGTGTTCCAGTCGTGCCGGTCCTATTATAGAATTTTTTTTAAATTAGTGTTAAAGCTTCCAGCTCTAGAAGCTCTGTAACGAAAGTCTGGTAAATGGTTTGGCCGGATGGGGTCATGGATGACAGTTTGGGCTCCTTTCCCCTATAATGATGGAACTACCTCAAGGGATAAGTCCTTCTCCCATGAGAAGAGGATCCATCTCCCATCCATATTTCCTATATAAACCTTCCTTCTTCCCAATCACAAACTAGTTATAGTTTTGGCTGAGTGTGAGTATACTACTTTGGATTAGACAAGCAAGCTATTACTAGTTGTAGCCATTTGGTTGTGTGAGGGAGAAGTGTGTTTGGTTTAGAGTGAAGCCTAAAGGGAAGAGATTTTAAACTATTGTTGTTTGAAGCCATCATGGAATGCTAGTAGAAGTGTGTGGGAACCTGGTCATGTCAGACAAAGACTGCGACATCAAGACGAATGGTTGTAATCTCTCTTTGATATTAATATATACAATTATCGATTGATTTCCTACATGTTTTGTAATATTACATATCCATGTCTTAATGATTCTTGACTCGTTAAGTAGGTTGAATTTCAATTTGTCTATTATTATGTTTGTTTGCTATTGTTGTTCACTAGTTTTAGGAGCTTGACGAAGGAAGCGAGAGATTGTTGGAGCGAGCAAGAAAATACATCATTAAGCAGGATAAGCAACCAAGAGGTAGGCCCTCTTGATTGATTCTAACCTAAGGAAATCTTTCCTAGAATGTATATGTTGTGGCTAGACCCATTATCGAGCTAGAGGAATTCATTCATGTCTGCAATTATAATTTTACTTCACCACAAATTGGCGAATCCACTGGGGATCCCATCTTTTTGTTTTTTTTGGATTTCATGATTTCGTGAGAGATTTTCTAGTTTCATGTTTTCCCTTTGGTTCTATTTCTTTTCTCCTGCTTACTGGACTAAGTCTAAAATTCATAGTAGCAGATATGGTCCCTGTTTTGAATTTTATTTTTGTTTTTCCTTAGTTACCTCGGCCAACGCATTTGATCCGCTGACAGTCATGTTGACTAGCATGAATTGTTGAGGAACAGTCGCGCCGACCAGCCTCCGATGCTTGTTGTTAGTTAGGTAGTCACGCCAATGCATATAAGTGAAGATTAGGGCTTGACCCTAATCCCAATCTTGGCCAGTGTGTTCTATTGTTGTGTTTTTGACCCCATGAGCCTTTTTGACTATTTTCTCCCCGATTAGAAAGCTACTTTTCATTTGGTTTTGCTTGCTTGTTGGCTCGTCATCTTTTTATTTGATTGATTGAGTCATTGAGTGGCCAACGACACTAGGGAATCTAGTTAGTCACCCATTCAGTAGCTTGTGGACTCACTAAGTCCGATTGTAGTGTGCTTACTCCTTGCATTTGCTTTTCGGTCCTTTTACGACTTTGACCTATTTTTACACAAGTTTGAAAACGTTTCGTTTACTAGCTTGAACGTCTCTTCCAGCAAAGGTTACATTGTTGGCCTTATGTTTGGTAAAGTTGATTTTTTCATTGACCTAAATGAACTTCTCTTTTCATGTTTTTATCTGCTTGAAGAACTCATTGTTCCAAAAACTTTTTCATTGAAAGTTTGTATGCAAAGTTTGTTTTGTGGTTTCATGAGAAAGTATGAAATTCTAGCCTGTTGAATCACCATGTTACGAAATTTGCATCTTTTTAAAGACTAGCATTGCATTAGGATTTGAAAAAGGAAGACAACTTTTTCATTTTGAAAGGACTAATAGATAAGTCCTTATTAGGAAATTAGGAATTGGAATGCATTTTTCATTAATTTAATTTTTGAAAAAGTGAGGTAGTGAAAGATCATTTCATTTTTAGTTGCTTGATTGTTTGCATTTGATTGAGTAGTTTCTACTCTCTCTAGTGTGGGCATTTTATTGAATTGAAAGGGTCTTGTCCCATTTAGTTGCATTTTAGGTTTTTTCGAGTAGCATCGCTAAGACCTGAAAATTGAAACTTAACTCAAGATCATCCCTAAAATGAATTCAATTAACCTAAGGCACATTTGACATTAACGATCATATCTAGAAGGTCTAGGCTAGAGACGTGTTCCGGTGTCTTTAAACCTAGCAGCTATCATTAGCTTCGACCTTAGACAATGCTAGTATGGATTTGTGCTCCACATACCATTGAGTATATAACAGGAGACCCCACTAGGCTACAATCCTTTATCCTTAGGAAGTCAAGTTGGCCGCCTTGTGAACGTGATACGCCAAACACAACATTCGGGGAGATTTCCTGCTCGTAATTCTTGGTTCGCCAGGAGGTATTCTACAGTTCACGGTTGCCTGGTAGTCTTGTTTACCTACATCATCTAGAGTATTCCTTTGATATTTTTGACTCATTAAACTTAAAAGATCATTCGAGCACTTGTGCTTTCGAGATCATTTCCAATAAAAAGCGATAGAGTCATCTTTTTTCTTTCTTGACTCTTAAAAAATGAAATAACATCAGTCTTTTATGCATCTTAACAATTAATTGACCATGATCCAAGAACATCCTGTTAGTCTTTTGACCAAATCGTGAGTTCCCTTAAAAGGACATTTTAAAGCCTTGAAGTTATTTGTTCTGTCGACTAAGACAAGGTCATCGTGGCTGAACCATCTGGTTCACCCAATTCCTCTTCCTCTCCTTCATCTAAATGATTGTCTAAGGATCTGTTTCTTGAGTTATCAGAGTCATTTGAGGACCAAAATGTTGAACTCACAATTGTTTTGAGTGTTCAACCATTGTCATCTCGTCCTCTGCCTACTTTCGATTCAAGGTCATTTGCTGATCTTGACCCATAATCTCTGGACAGTCTTGTTTGAACTCCAAAGAACTCGCCGACCACTAATGGTCAGCTTGGACTAGTTATCTATCCTCCGAACCCTCTATTTGACATTGTTGAGATATCACTATAGCATCCTTATAGTCCGTACGACTTTTGGAACTATCCCCCAGTACATGTTCGACCATTCGTTGTCGTTTGTTTTCAAACATGGAACCCGAAGGCAATGCTCCAGTCACATCTCCGGATGAGT
The DNA here is from genome assembly GCA_000404065.3 of Pinus taeda. Taxonomy (NCBI): domain Eukaryota; kingdom Viridiplantae; phylum Streptophyta; class Pinopsida; order Pinales; family Pinaceae; genus Pinus; species Pinus taeda. The sequence continues at coordinate 15,608 of APFE031442651.1, forward strand.
CCAAATTTTATACTCCACACACTGTTGAGGGAGAATAATTGCAATTATAGTTCCCTCCCGAGGATTTCCCTTATTTGGAAGATATTCCTGCCATCTTGCCACCCAATTATGTGTCTTTGGGGCAATTAGTTTCAGGCACATCTAGTGCCTCATTACTTTACCATAATCCTGTATGGGCATCAGGCATTAGGCCTACATCAGGTCCATTTGTCATGAACATGACTTCCCAATAGGCTGTTACTTCATTCTCGGTGCAACCCACCATTCTGAATACTCTTGTATCATCAATCCCAATTACACATTAGTCACAACTGATAGTTTCAAAGATTATCTCTATCAGTTCTTCTATCCCATTAGTCAGTGGCCAGATTGTGCCACCGCTTGGGGGGCAGAACTTGAATGTCTCTATGGTGTTAGGTGCCACTAATGTGAGCATCTCACAAGCTCACATGCTTGGTATAAACCAACCCCATACTGGTATTGTTTGTAACCCTGCTGACCCTACTGGATCAAGCAATGTCCAGTACCAACATGTTCAGAATCTCGTTGGTCCATCTGGATCAAGCAATTTTCAGTATCAGTAGCCTTATTGGGCTCAGGTCCAATACCAAAATCCCTACATTCCATATGGTTCTCAAGGATTGGTTAATCAACCTTACGCCCTCCAATCTGGGTAGTACATCCAGCTTGGTTACAGCCAGATTCAGTTCGGTAATTTCTCGGGCACTATTCAAGTGCCCTTGCAACAACAAGGACAACCTTTACAACAACCAGGGCAACCTTTTTTACTGCAAGGGTAACTTTTGTTGCAGTGAGGGCTCTCTGTGCAACAACAAGGGAAAATTATCCCGCAACAAGGTTTCCTGAAGCAACTGCGAGGCCAATCCTTATAGCAGTTGCGGCAAGCCGTGTAGCAACAGATGTAATATGCTCCACATACCTCTCAACCCATACCCTTGTAGGGCCAACCTCTGCAAACCCAGGGACAAATTTTTCAACCACAAGGTCATCCCTTGCAAAAGAAAAACTAACCAGAGCAGCAACAACCCTTGTATACATATCAACAAGGTCAACACTTGCAGGGGCATGGTCAAGGTCAAGTCCTGCAGCAGTAGGCCCGAAATCCTCTTGTCCTAGGTCAACAGGTTCAGAATCTTGTCGGCCAAGGGAAACAAGTACAAAACCCCTATGTCGAAGGGCAACAATTGTATCAACCTTATGCCCAAGGAATACAAGTCCAGAACCCTCTTGTTCAGGGACAACAGGTTCATCACCCCTATGTTCTAGGACATTAGGTCCCATATCCATATGTCCAAGGTCAACAGGCTCAACAACCTTTTAACCCATACGTTGCCTATCAGAAACCCATGCCTAGATAGTTTCAAGGTATCCAAGGTAAGAATCCTCCCTATGGTCAAGGTAATCCGCAATGGGGGCAGCCTCAGATGCCATATGGCCAAAATCCCCCACCATGGGGACAAAATCCTTACCAACAGGGATGGGCTCCTCCCTATGGGTTCGCTTATTGACCTCCCATTCCTTATAACACTCAATTACCTTTCTTGGCTACACTTGAGTTGTCAGATGTATTGCACCTTACGAATGATCCAATCCTTCATTTTCCCTACTAGCCTCCGGTGATGTTCAAGATACCAAGTGATTGCCCAAAGTTCGATGGAAAAGCTAAAGAAGATCCTTAGGCCCATGTGATGACATATCACCTCTGGTGCTTGTCAAACTCGTATGTGGACAATTCGATTCATCTTCATCTTTTCCAACGAACACTCACGGGTACCAAAGTGAAATGGTACATCGAGCTACCTCAAAGTACTTTCCATGACTTCAATTCGTTAGCCATGGCTTTCCTCACATAGTTTCAATTGCCGGTTCACTATGAAATTGTCACCTATTTGCTCACATCGCTTAAGAAAGACACTGCGACGCACATCTCTAATCATATCCATGAATGGAGACGTAGACGTTGCCTAATCAAATTCGAGATAGTTGATCAGTTGCTCACTGAATGGTTTACCAAATTTGTATCCCCAATTTCTCGCAATATAGCTATGGGTGGATGCGTCACTGAAGAGTAAGACGTTGCCCATGCCCAGTACTCGGATCTGGTTTACTCTCAGTCTGGCACTTTATATGAGTTGTTACTCAATGCTCCACGACCATCATCCAATCCCGCAACATCAAAGTCACTAGTTGTTCCTCCCATTGATGGAGTTATTGGTTCAGTATCCCAGACCCCTGCTAAAACTTCTTCCAAACAGAAGTTGGTCTCGAATTCCACTCCAAATAGTTCATCTCAGAATCCACCTGGCCTTGGTAAAACCTCATAGTTACATGCTATTCATTCTATCGTAGCAAACAAATTCTTGAAGGGAAAAAAGAAAGGCAAAGGCAAAGCTAAAGTCAATGCCTTGAAATAGGGTCCTCCCAAATCGTTTGCTGGTGAATCTTCGCAACAGAATCCTAAGTATCCCTGCCTCATTTTCGAGGAGGATCACTACACTAAGGATTGTCCTCGACGATCCGAAGTTAGTCGCATGCTCAAAGGTACCCCTGTTATCCTTAAAGAGACATTTTCTTCTCAGAAGACCCAAATGGTAGACCAACCCCAATCTGCTTCCTCTAGATCTCAAATGTTCATGATGACCACGCCCACTAATGTGGCCACCTAGTTGAAATATTATCAAACTCCAGCTTCGGCAGCTGGGAAAGAAAAAGAAGTTGTGCCTTATTCTTCTACCTCGAGTGCTCCCTCTGTAAACCGAGCACCCTAACCCCGATTCCGCTACATTGCCACCCTCTTAAGGTGTGTTGTGGAAATCCTCGTATAATACCAATGCTTGAGCCGCTCAACACTACAATATTGTTGAGGATTTGGCCAAGTGCCATCAGCCATGTGGGCCATTGAGGTACTCGAAAGGTGCCCATCATAGCAGAAATATTTGTTGTCAGCTATTGGGGGCATCGATCCCACGAATTCTAGTTTGATATGTTTCGATCTGGAGAACCATGTTCCACGACTCCCTCATCAGATTTCTTTTCTTATTCAGGTAATTGTTAACAAGAACACCATCCACCACACTGTCATCGATGAATGTGCCTCCACCTACATCATGTCAATTGCATGTTGGAAGGCTATTGGATCCCCTGCAGTAAACTAGTCTTCAAACACTTTGGAAGCTTTCGATGGGCACGATTCGTGACCCTTTAGTGTCTTACCTAACCTTGACATCACCCTGGAAGGCAAGATAGTGCAAACCTAAGTAGAGATTGTTGATGCCAATCTCAATTATAATCTTCTACTCGGCTGAAGTTGGACTCATGCCATGCATGTCGTGGCCTCCTATTTGTTTCGTGCAATCCATTTTCCCCATCAAGGGAAGATTGTCAGCGTTGACCAGTTGTCTTTCTTTGCCTCTTCCTCCTCAGATGACAATGTTCCATACGTCAAGTACTCTGGTGCTCCCTATGAGAGTGTGGGGGTAGGTCTCTTTAAAGATTATGCCTTAATGGGAATTTTCCCACTCCCACCTCCTCATGTTGCCTCTGTCAACATGATCTCAGTCAAATCTGATCCCTGGGTCATACTTGCTCTAGATCTTGTTGATACTTGGGGTGAGTTTATGCCATTTAGTCCCACTTAAGTCAATTACGTGGAAATTGTTTTGGCTTCGAACTCCACATCCTTTGATTCTCATATGTCAAAGACCTCTCTCGATATGTACTCTCAATCCCCTTGGCTTGGCTCCTTGGAATCATCTAATCCCTTTTCCGAGACCTTCCTCGTTGATGAAGGTATCATGGAAATCATGTCTCTTAAGGACCCACCATGGATCGATACTCATCATCGCTCCTCATTCCTGCCTCGCCCGACGGTCATGTCTACTGCTTTCGAAGAGTCCTCTTCTCCATTGCCTATTGACATGTCAGTTCATTTTGATGTGGTCAAGATCTTTCAACTGAGGGCACCTCTATCCCTTCATGGATTCATGATTTTTTACCCTCCTCGAGTTTTCCCCGAATGTCCTCTGACTCGTAACCCGCCCTCACCCATGGGACATGGGGGCAAAGCCTTATATGAGTTCTACTCTATTATTTGGCCAAGTCGATGCTTATTGGTCATGGAAAAAGTAAAACTCCAGTGTTCATTTGTGTTGATTGATTACCTGAGTCCCAGCATGGACTCCCTCAAAAAGTATTATGATTAGGTCAACTTGCATGGTTACTTATGTACATTAGTGTGTGATTAATTTTTGTATTCATGGATTCATGCTTTTCTTGCTTTGCAGATGTCTGGAGCTCCTCACGCTGGTTTCGCCAATGGTGCTTGTCATAGTACCCGGAACCTATCATCTGCAGCATAGGCTATCTATTACCCTAACAATGAGTTGATTGACCTTCAAGGTATTTTCTCGTGTCGTACAACCGACAACATTGCTGAATACAATGTGGTCACAAAACTGTTGTCAGAAGCCATCACTCTGGGCATCAGGGAATTGGTTGTCAACCTGGATTCACAGCTTGTCGTCCTTCAACTCAATGGGCAATATTTCATAAAGAACCCTCAAATATAATGAATGTATCTTTGTATCCATCTATTGGAAAGAGATTTTGATTATATTACATATCAACATATTCCTAGATGCATGAATACATTGACAGATGCATTAGCTAGTTACGTGTTGGAAAGACATTTACGAAACATGTAAAAGATAAGAAAAACCATTTGTACCATAATAGACAGGAAAATACGAAATCTAGATATATATATCTATATATCTCTCTCTCTATATTATAATTATATATTATATATTATATATATATATATATATATATATTATATATATATATATATATAATATATTATATATATAATATATCATATATATTATATATATATATATATATATATATATATATATATATATATGAGAATGTTTAATACATCAAAACCCCAAAAAATAATGTGTGTGTCTATAATAACATCAACGGTTCAAGTGCCTTGTACATCCGTGGCATGCAGGCCTCAAAAAATATGTAAGTACTAGATCTAGGAACTACTCAGCATGGTGGTCATGGTAGCATGAGACATCTCATGCAACACAACTCAGCAGTCGGCGGATCTGATTTGAGACTCCCACTATGTTCTCTAGTACCGACGGGGCATGTCTCTTATTCGAACATACTCCAGGATTCCATGAGTTAACCCCTCAAGGTTCCTCATGATCTCTCTTCCTCATTGTTGCTCCCTTCCTGATAAGGGGCGACAACATTAATAGGACGAGGGACACACCTGGCTATCGGGGACATCTCGGCTGGCCACTCTGGTCCAACATCTACATAAACAAGAGAAATGTTGTAAGCATGCATATACCAAAAATAATTAAAAAATCTCAAAATTAAAATTTTTTATTTTTTACCTTCATCATTGAAGTCCTCTCCATCCGGTAAAGGCATACCTAGATCTCCACGGAAATCAGTGCCACTATATGGCCAGTTCTCCATGACAATCTTCTGTCATCGTAGCCATGAGAAGAATGCAGGTTGGTATGACATATGCTAACCCCAGTGATCATGGGCATCAAATGACTACAACAAGCCATCAACAGATCACGCTGTGTAGGAGGATCGACCTCAGTCAACTAATACTGTAACAATGGAACTCATTCCAAAAAAAAGGTCACAAGTAGTGATCTGAAGCCAAATTGCTTTAGATTCCCTGCCTTGGCCTTGGACAACTGGTGCGTGATGTTCATCTTCATGGCCTCTGCCCAGTTGAAGATCGTAGAAGTTGTGCAGTCAATAACAAAAAGGAAATTTGACTTGTTAGTCTCATGTTCCGCCTTGGACCTTGCCACTCCGTTGATAGTCAACAGGAGCACCCTCAGTGTCAAATCCCGCACACTGGAAATATCTATCTTCCCACTCTTGGATTTCAAGGCCTCATGGCAGTGTTTGGCAAGTAGGGAAGATATGCTTGCCCCGACTGGACGTGACCCATACAAGTTCATTAGCTCACCTCTACGAGATAGTCCAGTGATGAAGTAGATATTTGAAGTTGTCAACTCCAGGTCCTAGTCCCCAATGACAAAAATCTTACGATTAATGTCCCAAAGGCTTATCAAGTATCGAAGCAACTCAGGATGGGCTTACATCCCTGGTGTAAGGAATAATTTGAGGAGCCTGCAAGCCCTCAATGCCTCTATGCAATTTGGATCTTTTAGTGCCTAGGTATCAACATCTTCATGTTCTCTTTCCTTCCAATCCACCATTTTCGACGATTTCTCTCCTGCAAAAGCCATTAATTTAAGTCAATAACCATCATTAGCATATAAAATGCAAGTTTAGATGGTCAGTTTTTGAGAAAAATGGTTTTTTCCCTATCCACGGCGTCGGCACGCCAGTTTTAAAAATAGTTGTGCTGATTGGCACATATGGTCATGCAAATCACCCTCGGTCGGTGTGATCCCATGCTGGGAAATCACACTAACTGAGGACGAATTTTTTCAAAAACTTCCCTAAAAATCCAAAAAAATGGCTAAAAACAGAAATAAATAGCATGAATGGACCTCAGGGCTTCGACTGTTACTTAGAACTGATGGCTTGTCGATTGACCTCCTGGATTGCCCGCAATTTGCTCTGGAACAACTAGGGAAAAAGTGGGTAAAATGTCTTCATTGTAAAGGTAAAATGGTAAATGGTAAAATATATCTACTTTTCCCCTTTTTATTCATTTTTCATGAAAATATTAGGTTTTGTAAAGATTTTTGACCTATTTTACCTCAAGGACTCGACAATGCACTTTGCCTTACTTGTGTAGCAACAAGTGATGGATGTTCGACGATGACAATGAGTCATATTTCAGCTCTTTTCTCGACTTTTTAAACTCATATGAAAAGATTGCAGAGTAAATTTTTCCCTTTTTGACTTATTAAAGAGAATAAAAACGGGGGGTTCGCTTTCAACTCTTTTCCGACCCTTTAAAAGAGAAAATATGGTCGAGCCCTTGTCATTTTGAATTCGTTAGTGGATGTGAAATGTCATGTGCTCAGTATAAGTTTACCCCTTTTTCGGGATGGGATGCACTATTTACAAAAAAGGTACTCCTTGATTGAAATGGTCAAGTGGTTCTCTCAAGTATTGTTTTCTACCTTTTTAGGCTCTAGAGACACAAATGTATGAAAAGGGACCATGTGGAGTTTTCTTTTACGTGTCTTTTTCAAACTCTCTAAAAATGAAAAAGATATCAAGTTACACCTTTGTCAGACTCATTGAATTATTAAACGACATCAAATTCGTCACCATGACGAACGTGAGATTCTCCTTCCTAAGGCTCGTTCAACAAACTAGGTCGGATTCGTCTGAAGGATGAACTTACAGTGCAAGCATATGCTATCCCCTTCAAGCTTGTGATTAAAAAATAATTGGGGTACTTCCTAGAAATGGTGGGGGGGAATTTAGAAATATATCAGTCGTGTCGGTAGCTCACTCTTGAAAATGACACTCTTTGCTTCGTGTCGGGTTGGGACATCCTCCTTTGCATCATTGACCTTCCTGGGTTTGGGCCATTACTTCTACCTTCCATTTGATCTCTGCCACGTCATCATGACCACCGATCCCATAGGTCCAAAAGCTACCAAACTTCTAGTTGTGTCGCCGATATGTTCAAGAGTTGTCCTTCTACAGTTACACTCACCTTTAATTCTTTGTATCATCCAAAATCATTTTTCATCCTCTCATCTTGCGTCAATGATGTGGGATTCATTATGGCCCTCCTTCAACATGGTCACTTTCCATCGACTTCAACTCATTATCCAGGAAGTTGACTGAGGGACTTCCTTCCAGTACCTTAGAGCTTGCATGCCATAATGGCAAGTTCTTCGCACTCGACGACAAGTCAACATCATTGGATTTCGATCGGGTGATTTTGCGGATGTTCGACTTCAATTCCTGTATTCACATTCTGTGGATTGTGCTAATAGTACCTTGAGGACCATTGTCATTATTGGTGGTTTCTCTCATGCTTGTTAACAGTTTACATCATTGATTGGTAATCAAGCAAATTTCTAGCATGTTCAACCTCAAAACATCTATTTGCATGCTAGGATTTCTACTTTTATCGGGTTGTATTGAGCGCAAGACCCTGGAATCAGATCACACAAGTCCAATTTGTGAAGTGGTGTGACATGATTATGATGATATTCATGTCTCTTTCAGATGGCTGGATGTGACCAGACCATGAGTTATCATATGTGACCCTTCTCATTATTGGATGGCTGTGACCATACCTCGGTTTCATTATGATCCTCTTTGACAGATGGTTGCGCCCATACCTGGATCCATTTACATGATCATTCTCTAGATGGTTGCATCCACGCCACAATTCATGTATCATTTGATAGAGATCTCAGTTTATTTATATGTGTTTGTACTTGCTTGCAGGTTTTCCGACGGTAGATCAGTTCCCTGCACTGATTTATAAAGTATTTCATCCCTCACTCCTGCTAGGCCTTCACGCTTGAGGGGGCATCTGTCACATAACATTTTGTCACTATCCTTGTACTCCCCATTCCTTGATTCTGGAGGACCTCTATAGTGAACCCTAAATTCTTTCCCTTCATGAAGAAACTCCTATTATGTCCCTCTTCATGAGCACATCATTTCCCTTTTGGACCATTTCCCCAAAAACTTTTGTTTTTCCTAGTTTACATGACCAACGCTAATGGCCTTTGTCTCTTCTATGATGATGCGCAAAGATTAGTACTAGTCCTTGCATTGACCGAAGTGACTGAGCTATGTTCCAGTTGCGCTGGTCTTGTGATGGAAAGTTTTTTAAATTAGAGCTGAAGTTTCGAGCTCTAGAAGCTCCATAATGGAAGTCTGGTAAATGTTTTGGCCGGATGGGGTCGAGGATGATAGTTTGGGCTCCTTTCCCCTATAATGATGTAACTATCTCAAGGGATAAGTCCTTCTCCCATGAGAATAGGATCCATCTCCCATCCATATTTCCTATATAAACTTCCCTTATTCCCAAGCACAAACTAGTTACAGTTTTTGCTGAGTGTGAGTATACTATTTTGGATTAGACAAGCAAGCTATTACTAGTTGTAGCCATCTAGTTGTGTGAGGGAGAAGTTTGTTTGGTTTGGAGTGAAGCCTAAAGGGAAGAACTTTTAAACTATTGTTGTTTGAAGCCAGCACGGAATGCTAGTAGAAGTGTGTGGGAACCTGGTCTTGTCAGAGGAAGACTATGACGTCAAGACAAATGGTTGTATTCTCTCTTTGATGTTAATATATGAAACTATCGATTGATTTCCTACATGTTTTGTAATATTACATATCCATGTCTTAATGCTTATTGACTCGTTAAGTAGGTTGAATTGCAATTTGTCTATTATTATGTTTGTGTGTTGTTGTTGTTCACTTGTTTTAGGAGCTTGACGAAGGAAGTGAGAGATTACTAAAGCGAGCAAGCGAGGAAATCATCAAGCAGGATAAGTGACCAAGAGGTAGGCCCTCTTGATTGATTCTAACCTAAGGAAATATTCCATAAAATTTATTTGTTGTGGCTAGACCCATTATTGGGCTAGAGGAATTCGTTCATGTCCGCACTTATAATTTTACTTCACCACAAGGAGGGAGAGTGTCTCTTCCATTTACAGATGTGGGTGAAGGGTTCTCCACTGCAGTTCATTATCAATAATGAAAGCCAAAAGAACATCATCTCAGTAGAGGTCATTAAGCGGTTGGGACTACCGATCACACCACACTCACAACCATACATTATTGAGTGGTTCCACCAAGGATGATATCTTCGTGTCATCTAGTAGTCTCGCCTTCCCTATAACATCAAGCCCTTCATGGACGAGGTACTCTGTGATGTTTCTCCTCTTGAAGTTTGTGATTTTTTATTGGGCCAACCATAGTTGTGGAAGTGTCATGTTGTGTATGAGTCTAGACCTTGCACTGTTATTAATACATTGGGTAGAAAACTATACAGGATATCAGAGTTAGCCTCGCCTACCACCATTTCTTTGATCTCTGCTAAGAAATGCAGTAAGCTCATCTCCCAGACTGGGAATTTTATTTATTATTATTATTATTTAATTATTTAATTTAATTAATTATTAATTAATTAATTATTTTTTTTATTTGCTCTAAAAATAAGGGGAAGATGATGGCCACATCCATGGCCCCTAGAAAGGGTTCCTCCACGCAACAAAAGTAGGTGGATAAGGTCGTAAAAGAATACAAGGACTTCTTTTCCTCACCCACAACAATACCTTTGCAATGTCAGGTCAAGAATTTGATAGATCTGACTCCTGAAGCACCTCTACCCAATGGGTCGATATACCACTACTTTCTGATGGAGAACAAAGAAATCAAGTGGAAAATCCAAAATTTGCTACAAAAGGGCACATCCGACCAAGTTTCTCACCTTGTGGGAGCCTAATTGTACTCATACAAAAGAAGGATGGGACCTAGAGACTCCTCATTGATTATTGGGCACTAAATAAAATCATTGTTAGGAATAGGGGTTCAATCCCACTGATTGATGTCCTTTTTTACCAGCTCAAGGGGTCTAGGTACTTCATCAATATTGATATGAATTTTGGCTATCATCATGTTCCAATAGAACCGACAAATGTATGGAATACCAACTTCAAATCCAAGAGGGCCTTTTTGAGTGGTTGGTCTTGCCCTTTGACTTAACAAATGCTCTTGCAACTTTTATGAGGATGATGGATGACATCTTGCAACCTTTAACCAACTCATTTGTGGTTGTATATCTAGATGACATCCTCATCTTCAACAAGAGTTGGGAAGAGAACTTACAACATATTCAGCAGGTCCTTCAAACCTTGCAACAACACAAATTATGTGCCAACTTTGAGAAATGAACCTTTGGCATGAAACAAGTCCAATATATGGGTTACATCATTGATGAGCAAGACGTACATGTGGATTCATCTAAGATCAAAATGATTTAGGATTGGCCAAACCCAACCAATTTAATAGATCTTCATAGCTTTTTGGGCCTTGCCATTTTCTATCGAAGGTTCGGGTTGGGATTCTCTCATATGACTTGGTCTTTGAGTCAAGTTACCAAGGGTGAAGTGAAAGAATTTTTTTTTGGTTTGAGTCCCAACTTAAGGCATTCATTGAGTTGAAGCATCGCCTTTTCTCTACACCAATACTCACATTTACATACCTGCAACAACCATTTGAAATTGAGACAGATGCCTCATACTATGCTAGTGGTGCAGTTCTCACCTAGTGAGGGAATCCACTAGGTTATCACAGTGAGACACTCTTTGTTATAATTTGGAAATACCCCACCTACGATAAAGAGATGTATTCCATCATGTGGGCTTGCCGATAGTGGAAACATTACATTTTGGGGAAGGATATGATCATCCACATAGATCAACGACCTCTTCAATTTATAAAGACACAAGGGAAGTTGCAAAATGACTGCCATAAGAAATGGTCCACATATATGCAATAATTTCATTTGAAAATTAAGTATAAGAAGGGAAACACCAATAATGTTGTTGATTTTCTAAGTCGTCCACTGACTGTGACACTAACCATTGTCTTAGACTCTTGTGGGAATGAGACTTCTATATGGCTGTAACTTTGCAAAAATGATCCAGAATTCACTACCACATACCAAATTTTGATGGATGGAAAGCAAGTTCTAGACTGCCACCTCCAAGATGCAATATTATGCCCCCTTGGACACCTTTGTGTTCCTTCAAGCGAGCGTGCCATGATGATTTGGGAGGTGCACTACGGTCGGGTCGTTAGACACTTTGGTGTAGAGAAGATAGTGGCATTACTGTCGAAGTATTTTTATTGGCCAAATATATGATATGATGTTGGTAAATATATCAGATCCTACACTACTTGTGTCATCGCTAAGCCAACCATTAAGAATAAAGGCATGTATACTCCTCTACCTACTCCTAGCCAACCCTGGTAATCCATCTCCATGGACTATATGTCTAGCCTTCCTTCTACCCAGCATGGAAATGACTGTGTATTTGTGGCCATTGATAGATTTTCTAATATGACCATATTGGTTTCCTTCAAGAAGAATATCACAACAAAAGATATTTCCAAAATCTTCTTTGAGTGAGTGTGGGTACATTTTGGGATCCTGCAAACCATTATATTAGATCAGGATATAAGGTTCTTGACCTGATTCTAGTCGAGCCTCTGGTCATTGTTGGTCAACAATCTCACCAAGTCAATTGCATTCCACCCCCAAACTAATGGCCAGACAAAGTTTGTCAACAGGATGGTTATGCATATACTACGCATGTACAACTCTAAACATCCACAAACATGGGATGAGAGTCTTTCCTATTTGCAATATAGTTATAACAAATCTCTTCATAGCTTGACTGGCCATAACCCCTTTCAAGTGTTCCTATAATTTCAACCATTGTATTGATGTTCCACTACATCTTCCAACTACACAAGAATACTTTTCCCATGTTTAGTTAGAAACTGATAAAGCCACCATGTTTATCAAATGAATTTATCACATACGCCAGCACGTTAATGACATCCTGGATAAATCCAATTCCATGTACAAACAATGACATTATCAACATCGAGTTCCACATAAGTTTCATGTGGGTGACAAAGTTTGGTTGCATTTGCAGAAAGAATACCTTGTCGGAGCCCATCATAGGCTTCAACCACTCCAATAAAAGGGTTACACCATCACCAAGGTTGTGGGAGACAACCATTTTGAGCTCAGTATCCCCCCATTCTTTAGCTTGCACCTTGTGTTAAATGTGGGCCGCCTTCAACCATAATTTCCACCATTGTTGGACATATCATACATTGTTGAGCAATTGACACCAACAAAGATCAACCCAGATTGCATTGAACATGTCACAACTGATCATATCATGGACACACAGATCAAGAACACTCACCAAAATAGGATCCAACTGTATCGAGTTGCCAACATTGGCTAGCTCCTACACCAAGGCAAATGGCTCCCCAGGGACCAAGTTCAACAAAAGTTTCCACATCTCATGGAGGTACTCAACACAATGGGGACCACTTCTTCCTAAGGGGGGAGGATTGATCTAGGTGGATATTGGTGGCCAGAAACCTATTCCAATTATACCCCTAAAATTGTTTCCTCTCTATTTTTCTTAATTCTAGCATAACTTTCTATTTTTGGCAATTTTTCGAGTCATGAACTTCGGGAGCCATTTTGAGACCCTAAATGACATTATTTTGGAAAGCACACTAATTTTAGAGCCAATACTATAGAGGATTTTTCAGAAAAACTATTTCCCTTGAATAGATCTTTCTAACAAGGTATCATGTGTGCCAAATGAACACCCTATGCCCAAATTATGACCCCGAGAAGTTGGTATTCCAACTAATTCCTTTGGATCCCACAAACTTTTGGTGTTTCATCTCTTAGGGCTAGGTTTTTGGATTTTTAAGGTTTTCCATTGTTTCTCAATAATAATAAAAATGGCCTCTAAGCCTCATTGTAACACAATTCAAAAGGCATGTAGCTGTCACATCTCTTCTCAGAGATAAGCTACCATCACCTGAGCTAGTTGTTTCTTTTTTGCATGTAAACATTTTTCCAATAGTTTCTCTTTATTAATTAAATTTATGTTACATTGTCTCTATGTTATTGTTTAAATATTTATTTCATTTCATTCCTTCATAAATCTAGATAAGAGGCAGTTTTGGTGGTGTCCAAATACATGCCTCCCAGCAATGTGCTCTAATCTAGTGGAGAGTTAGAGCTTGTTAGTCAAGGCCTTGTTATATTGCAATTTAAAAATGTTGGTCATGATGTTGATGCTTGATGATGGCTTATTAATCTGACTCTTCTTATAATAATATTTCAATTTGAGAGTATCAATGTATTGGTTATTTAATTATGAATACCTCCCTAGTTAGGAGGGAGTTTTGGAAAATGTAACTAGGTTCGATCTTCATAATTATTATTTTATTTATGTCATCGTATATTTTATGTAAAATCAAAAAGAAGAAAAAGAAAACTTAATTTTCAAGTATGGGTTTCATGCTCAAATCAAATTATTATTTGATTGAAACAAGTTCTTCATGCTTATTATTATTTGTATTGGTCAAATTAAAAGGCTTATTTATAGCCTAGAAAAAGTTTTTTCAAATATGTAATTTTGGTCAAAATTGCCTCTAGATGCCACATCAACCCTACCTGTCAAGTCAGCTCTGCCCCAGAAGACATGTCTATTCAACCCCCTCTAGACTATATAAATAGAGGAATAATTGAGCTCATTTGGAAACACACAATTCACATGATTTGTTCAGAAATATCACAGAAGGAAAGAGGGATGAAGTCTGAAATTGACAAGTAAAGAAGGGTTTATCTTAATCTTGAATTTGTGGAAGTTTTTCCTTGACACATTTCTTGTTGAAGTTTTGTTTGTTTGTTTGTTTGCGTGTGTGTGTGTTTTTTTTGTTTTTTAACATATCACCGGTCTCTTGTTGTTGATGAAATTGCTACGTGGAATGAGGCCTTGACTTGGCATCTTAAGGTTTGGAGTCTTTCTATAATCATGGGTCTTGGATATCTCACTTTGATTTGATGCTATAAGAAGAGATTTTTTTTTTGGGTTTTCCCCTTAGAGAGGTTTTTCCTTGGCTTGGAGCCTATATCTCGTGTTCTTTGTATTCTTGTGATCTTCATGTTTTTGTACATTTGGTAATTGTTTGATGAAGAAGACATAATAAACATTAATAAGAAGCCAACAACATTCACAATATATTATCATGCAAAGGGAAATAAATCCTAATTCATAAGAACTTTGATTTCTCAAAATAAAACACTAGTTCAAATAACCCCCAAAGCTTTTAGTATGGTAAACTTGGTAATTTAGAAATAGATTATAGAACTAAAAAAATGAGTCAACATAGCAAAAGAATAGAATACATGCAAATAACCATGTTGAAGAAGACCAAGCTAGTGGTGGTGGAGGTGGTAAAGACTATAAAATATTTACTACTTCACAAAAGAATGAGAATGCTTTGGGAATGCATGGCACATAGGTTCAAATGAAATTATTCACATGGAAAAAATTTGTAAATGGGATGAATGCAAAGGCTAAGGACAAGAATTTTCTTTAGGAAATGACAAAGGACACATGGTAATTAAGGTTAAGTTATTGTAACTATAGAGATGCTCGATGGTGGAATTAATGAGGTATATGACGTTTGGTACATTTATGATTGAAAAGAGATTCGTTTTCTATATTATATCACAAAAAAATAGTTTAAGGTGGAGCTTGATAAAGAAAAATGCTTCATAAGGGATAGAAAAAACCATTACAAGGTGGTTGCTATATTCTTAAAAGATGGTGGTTTACACAAATTTTCAAGTAAACTAGCATGTCAACAAGCCTTAGTCTTTGAAGGAAATTCCAAAAGTTATATTTACTAGTATATGCTTGGCCACATTAACCATTGCTTCCTAATATTTTTAACGAAATCACATATGATTTTTGGATTGCATCTTGTTCAATGAAAAGGAGGTGTGTCTAAACCTTATTGTTAGTCTAGTAATGCAAGGAGAAGTTTGCAAAATTAGATGCATGAAGAGTAAGTAGGTAGTTAGATTCAATACACAAGTATTTGTGTCTCGATGAGAACAACGTCACGGGGAGGTGCAAAATATTTCATGATCTTTCTTGACAATTTTTCTAGGCATACTTTCTCAAGAACACAAGTCACGAATGCTTCAAAGTTTCAAAGAATTCATGATATGGATGAAAAGTAGAGTAAGAACACAATGAAGGTGAATACAAATACAATGTTTTCTACAAATACTATTGGGAATATTTCTATCATTGATGTCAAAGACCAAGGGAGACCATAGATGTGTAAGGTAAATATTGCAATATGAATATTGTTGGAAATATTGTTTGGATACCCAAAAACAATTATGTCTAGTTTGGATACCCTATATTTGAAGGTCTTTTTACTTTGCATACCTAGATTAAATGGGAGCATCAGATATATGGTTAAAGACATATTTTCAATACCTTTCCAATGGTATATAGTACTCCCTCTAACTCCATAGGAATGAGGAAATATGAAATATTATGTTAGGTAGACCTATATAGAAAGTACAAATCAACCCAACCAATTTTACAAGTTGGCACCATAAGTGAATGATGAGTATTAAATATATATAATAGGTGTCTACTACAATAATATTTGCAATGAATTTTTGTAGACTTGGTGGCTCAGGTCTCAATCATTTAGGTCGTCAGGTACAATGTTGTTTTTGTTTCACTCTCCCTTAAGAATTGATATGATTTTTTACTGAGCCCAACTAATCTATAATTTAATTTCCATTCAAATTTCCAAGTTCATTCAAACCAAGAGTCTTCATAACAAATAACTAGATCCCTAAATTCTTTGTCACTAATCAAAAGACCCATGTGTTGTAAATTTAATGGACGCTTTGATTGGACAATTAAGAAGTGATGGTGATCAATGATCAATGATAATTAAGAAGGTTTACTTGGATTCCATGTCAATTTATATTGAAAAATATACTACTGTAATACTATGCTTCAATGTAGAATGTGAAAGGAGATTGTCATCAACAATATAAGGAAATAGACTAAGTTCAAGACTATATGGTTATATAGAATGTGAAATGAGGATACTAGCATCAATGGATATCATAACTAGATCCATGAATATTCTAGTGACTAGTCAAAATATCTATGTGTTTCAAATTTAGTTTACACTTTGATTGGATGGTTGTAACTAAATCGTTGAATTCTTTGTCACTGCTCAAAAGAGCCATATGTTGTAACTTTAATGGGAACTTTGAATGATTGTGTAAGAAGCAATGATGATCAATGACCAATGGTTGTTAAGAAGGTTTCTACTCCCACATAAACCGATATTGAAAAATAAACTAATTCCAATACTATGTCAGAGTGCTGAATACGAAAGGAGGACACTATCATTAATAGATATCAGGAAATAAATTAAGTCATATGAAAGGACGAGAATGCCATCAACAAATATCGAGAAATAAAATAAGTCTAAGAGTTTGAAGGAATTCAAAATATAGAAGGAACAAACTGACATCATTGAATATCACAAAACAAAATGAGTCCATGACTATGTGAGAAAACAAAATGTGGAAGGAGAAACCCATGCAAAAGTAAGGTTGTTAGAAGCTTTCTCCACATAAACGTGAACAAATATTGCAAAATAAAAAAAATACGAGACTGTTAATTGATGGTTCTTATCATTTTTACATTCCCTTCTTGTCTTTTGCACATAAATCATGGTTACCACTAATCTTTCCTCCCTCCCTTCCTCACCGTGCAGCTCTATCCCTCTTTGAACGAGGCTTGGTGGGTTAGTTTATTGGTCTTTGGCCCTCTCCTCGTTTGGTCCTCAAATAGGTAGAAAGAATCTAGGCCTCATCTATCATGGGGAAATTCTCCATCAGATTTTGAGGAAGAGGATATTTTACCTTCCACTTTGAAACAGAAGAGGATAGAAATTTAATATTAAGAAACGAGCCATATTTCATGGATTCAAGAGGGCTTTATCTCAACAGATGGACTTTGGACTTTGATCCAGAGTTGGATGTGCCAAATGCAATGCTAGTATGGGTGAGGCTTCCCCGTCTTCCTCTACATTGTTGGGGAGATGAATCTATTAAAGAAATAGGAAATTTTGTTGGGAAATATATCGACAGAAGTGAGCCAAATGAAAACATGCATGCCTATGTGAGAATTATATAGAAGTAGATATGGGGAAAGGACTTCTAGAAGAAGTCAAGATCAAATTAGATAGCTAGGTTCACATTCAACAACTAGACTACAAACAAATTCCATTCAAATGCAAGGTATGTCATGAATATGGTCATTTTTCAAATAGATGTACTAAAAATCAGGAAACAGAAGAAATAGAAAACTAGGAACCAAAATGAGAGCAAGTCAAGAAGAAAAAGTTAGCAACTAAACCCAAACCCTATTCAATTTCCATTCTCCCTCCCTCGCCCCTCCCCCCCTCTCCCCTCATCCTCTCCTTCGAGGTATATTTCATCTAAATACCCATCACCCTCACCTCCTGCCTACCCCTCTCCCTCTATAACCCAACCTTCATCACTTACTAGGTCCCCTACCCCCTTAATCAGATTCTTTTGTCTATAATACCATAACCTTTGGCTCCCTGTAGAACCTGATCTCCCCTCACCCTCCCCCTTCCTACCACCCACACCTCTTCTACACTAACCTTATTACCCTCTAACCACTCCATCTCCACTCATCTACCTCACGGCAACCCTCTCTCACCCTCTCTATCAAAAGCTGAATATATATCACCAACTACGTGCCCTCTCCAAAGAGCTCCTCTCCTCTCTCAACCACCCTAAAAGGGTAGGCAAAAAAACCAACAAAGAAATTAGAGATGAAGTTGTGGCAAAGGAAATGGCTCTGTGCACCCAACAACCTATGGATACTTTCTTGGAAAAAAATAAGAAGAAAAACACCCACCCTAACAGAGGGAAAGGTCCCTTGACCCATAACATCAAGTGATAATGAATATAGTCTCCTGGAATTGCAAAGGAATGGGAAGTATGCCAAAAATTAAGGCAATGAAAGATTTAATAACTTTAGAGAAACCAAATGTCTTTATGATTCAAGAGACAAAGAAAAATGAAAAGGAAATGGAAACAATGATACAAAAAACAAAAAATTATCAAGGAACCTCAAATCTAGCGATCAGAGCCTCACGAGGAATATGCACACTATGGAAAACCGAAAGTTGGGAGCTCATTCAACAAAAAAAGGAGTTGCACTGGATAAAAAAAGACTTGGAAAACAAAAACAGAAATATTATATTATAAATATTTATGCCCCAAACAATTATAGGGATAAGGAAATCTACTGGTCCACCTTAAAAAATTATCTTATACAGGACCAAATAAGAGGCATAATCATAGGAGGAGATCTCAATCTAGTATTGATTGCAGAAGAAAAATTCAGGGGAATATACAATGCTAATCCATATAGGGAAATGTTAGAATCTATTATGGAAGCATTCAAATTAATGGACATGCCTCCTAGTAATGGAAAGTATAAATTGAGCAAAAAAATAATTGGGAAAAATAATATAAAGGAAAGGTTGGATAGATTTATAATACAAGACAAAGTTTGCAATGCCTTAAGGGAGATAAAATACAAAATCATCCACAATATAACATCAGATCACAAGCCGGTGGCTTTCACCCTTGGGAAGTTAGAAAATCTTGGCCCAGTTCCTTTCAGATTCAGCTCCACTTGGAACGACAGTGAAGAAGTTAAAAAAATCATTACTGAAGTATGGACAAAACCAATTACTGGCTCTCCTAGTTGTGTTTGGGAAACTAAATTAAAATCCCTTAGGGGAGAGCTAAAACATTGGGCAAGGATTAACCAAATAGAAACACAAAAAAGAAAGCTACAAATAGTATAAAAAATTAATAGAATCCAAGTGGAGAAAGAGCAGCAAGAGGAATCGCATGAGAGAATATGGTAGGAAAAACAACCATATTGGGAGATGTATAGACAAAACAGAAAGGAAGAAGAAGAGTGGTGGCTAAAATCGCGAAGTCTATGGCTCAAAGAAGGAGACAAGAACACAATGTTATTCCATAATGCGGCTAGGATAAGAAGAAAACAAAACCAAATAGACAACATAAAATATAACGAAGGAAAATAAGTCATAGGTCAAGAGGAAATAAAGAAGGAGGCTTATAGATACCATAAAAATCTATTATCATCCCCAACATCAGATAACGAGTATGAATATTATATTCAACATATTCCTAGGAAAGTAAGTGAAGTAGAAAATAGTGAAATCACAAGATTAGTTGAAGAAAAGGAAGTTGCAGCTGTTGTTTAGGATTTGCATCTGGATAAGTCCTTAGGTCTGGATGGGTTCCCTATTTCCTTCTATAAAAACAACTGGATAATTATTAAAAAAGATTTGATAAGAATGATCAAAAATGTTTTTGGGAAATTCAAGGTTGGAGGATTCAAAAACTCTTCCTTCCTTGTCCTTGTTCCAAAAGAGTCAAATGAGAACTCCTTTAGTAAATTCAGGCCCATTTCTCTGTGTAACTCCTCCTAGAAAATCACAACAAAAATTCTGGCCAACAAAATAAAAGTATTGCTTCCAAAAATAATATCAGAAAACCAAGGAGGATTTGTCCCAAAAAGGAAAATCCTTGACAACATTATAATAGTGTAGGAAGCTTTGCACTCTAGCCTTATAGACATGGCTAATGCATTTGATAGGGTCAACCTAGGTTTTCTTGTTGCTGTCCTACAAAGATTTGGTTTCTTAAAAAAGGCAATAGATATAATAAAAGCATGCATTGTGGGTCCTTGGATTTCACTATTGGTCAATGGAAGATCAAGTGAATATTTTCAGAGCTCAAGGGGGCTTCGCCAAGGCTATTCTCTATCTCCTTTCTTATATATTATAATGGTAGACTCACTAAGCATAAGTCTTGAGAAATGTAGACAAGATAGGACTATCATAAGATTCTCAATCTCTCCTGAAGTTAAAAGCATAAACCACTCCCTATTTGCATATGACACCTTGGTCATGGGAGGGGCCTCCTGCTTAATGGCAAGAAGAATAAAAAAGGTACTAAGTAATTTTTTGGAAGCCTTTGGAGGACTAATAAACAATAAAAAATGCATAATATTTGGATGGAACACACCCTCTCACACTCTCCAAAAAATATGAGAAATTCTGGAAATACCATTTCAAGAAAAATGGAGTCATTTCCAATATCTTGGACCCTCGATCTTAAAAGAAAATTTGAAGACCGAAATATGGAATAATTACATTGAAAAAATGAAACAAAAAGTGCAGAATTGGGGTATGATTTGGCTCAATATGGAAGGAAGGGTGGTACTAATAAAGTTCCCTACTCACAGCTCTCCCAATTTACGAGTATGCAACAATACTAGCCCCGAAAAGTATACACAAACAAATTGAACTAGTAATCAGGGGGTTCCTATAACAAGGAGGTAAAGTGGAGATGAAGAAGCATAACCTTGTGAAATGGGATGAAGTAACTCTACAATATTAGAAAGGTAGGTTGGCAATAAGACTCCTAGGGATAATGAACTTGGCTCTAGGAGCAAAATAACATGGAGATTTATAATAGGAGAGAGCAGCTGATGGAAGCAAATCCTGGAAGAAAAATACATGAACCACAATAGAATCCTCTTATTGAGAAAAGGTTATCCAATTAGGCCTTGCTCCCAGGTCTAGAATCTGATTAAAAAAATTGTTTCCCTCATCAAAGAAAACTCTTCTAAGATCCCTGGTAATGGTAAACTCATAAAAATATGGAAGGATAGAATAATGGGAAATCAGCATGTAACCTGCCAAGAAAATATTCGAGATCTGAGAAGATGGATGAAAATAAAAGAAATCATTACTATGGATGACATATCACTTTGGAGAGATGGAGAATGGGGAGATTGGAGGATTCTCATGCTCGCTTATGGAATTTTCCCTCAGTGGAAGCCCCATCTCTCACATCTTAAGGGGGTTACTCCACTAAGTCTATACTCAAAATATTCCCTTCGATAGGATCCTGATGGAGGGGATTTCTTAGTCAAATTTGGATATGCTACTTTACATCAGCATGAAAATCGAGACTGGGATTACTGAAGAGAGGCATGGAAAATTAAAAGACTACCCAAAATCAAAGTTTTCATGTGGACACTGCTCAAAGGAAAAATACTGACCACTGATAATCTTAAAAATAAAGGATATGAAGGCCCATCACGTTGTGCTATGTGTCAAGAAAGTGAAGAAAATATTCAATAGCTTTTTGCAGGATGCCCCTTTGCTAGGGCCTGCTGTAAAGGGTTTGTTAGTCCCTTGGAGGTTATTATTATACAATCGTTGCCTTTACATGAATTTCTATCAACCTAGGGAAGAAAATTATCCATATTCCTTCAAAAATAATGAATCAGTAAAAAGATATTAGTTGAGTTTTCCCTCATTTATGTGCTGGAAAATTTGGTTAGCAAGAAACCAGAGGATCTTTAAAGATCGCACCCCAAATACCAGAACATTCCTAGCTAAAAATTGGAGCATGTCATATGAATTTATCAACTCTAAAGGAGTTAAGGAAATATATGTCAAACACATGTAGCACGAGGAAAGATTCTAGGTTGAATTCACGATGAGAAAGAAACAAAAAATACACATAAGCAAATCTCCTAATAGTATGAACAATTGGAAAATCAGATTTAAAAAAGAGGAGTTCAATACATGGACAAAAAATTTAAATAGACCCTACTTACTGTTTGATCGTGATTTTAAGTCCAACGTAGGCAAGGCTGAAGCGGGAGGTGTACTTATGAATGGGGATTAGGAGAACTATCCAATAATAGGGCAAAGGCATGTGACCTCCTCTTGGGAAAGGAAATATTAAGGTAGCGAAGTATGAAGAATCCAGTCATAATGGGGGACTCTTCAATAATAATCCAATCAATGGTGGAAAGAAGACGCCCCAAGAACAAGGCCCTGAGACAAATAACAAAACGGGTGGGAAAAAATTTGTAGTTTCTAGGTGAAGTCACCTTCAAGCATATCCTTAGAGAAAATAATCATGCCGCCAACATGCAGGCGAATCTGGCTGTCAACCATCCTATGGGAGAATCTAGAATTGATAATGTGATTTCTCAGAAAACGATTCCATAGGATCTCTCACCGTAATGTGCAGAGAATAAGAATCAAAGAGAGAACATCAAGGTGGCAACAATCACTTCAGCTCGAATGGTTAGATCTCAGAAGATCAGGAAATCCAAGGAAATCCCCAAGAACAAACTAGGTGGCCAGTCTACAGTTATCAAGCAAATTGCAACTACTGAAGATTCCCGTGAAATGCTAATTTTCTCTTCCCTGATGTGGCAAGATGTGCAACAATATATTCTCCCCCTCCAATCGTCTTATTTTATCTCTACCATATTCGCCCTCCCTTTCCTCCCCCTCTATCTCAAAAGTTGTAATTCTTTTTCCTATATATGTCATCAAGCCCCCTTGGGGATTGAGCTTATCTTATCTATTTTACCCTTGCCTCTCTCCTTCGCACAACTCTGGTGGTTTTTTTCCATATCCTATTGCCTTTGTGCAGCTCTAGTGGCTCCCAATTTCGCGCAACTCTGGAGGCAGCTTCTAACATTTTTCCTTCGCGCAGCTCCTATTGTCCTCGCCATCGCACATCTCTGGTGGCTCCTACATCCCAAATTATTTAGCTTTCATGCATCTCTTGCGGATTCTACTTTTGGAGCCCAGATTCCCTCTCTTTGGCAGCTGTGTATCTTCATGGTACTATCTATAGGTTTCTTTTGTTTCTTCTCTTTTCTTCTTATTTCCCCTTCTATTCTCTGCTGGATCGATCACCTTCTTCCTTCAAGAAAAATGGAATGGAACCTGCTTGCAGATGTTCCAAAGTGAAAAAATTGCACAATTTGTCGAGCTAACAAATTCATGATTGAGCAAGTCAAGGAAATGGTCAAATACTACAAATTTGAAGCAAAATCTGAGAATTCCTTCCTAAAGAAACAAATGGAAGAGCGAAGGAAAGAAATTTCTGGCTAAAACAAAAGTGCAGGCATTTGGAGGAAACAATCAATTATTTGAAGAGATTACTTATTAATAAGGATGGAGAAAACTCTAATGTTCAAAGCATCAAGAAATAGCCTCAGCCCCATCAGGAACCCTCAGTCAACAAAAATTAATTGTAAATGCCTCATTCTTCTCTTTTCTGTAAAGTCTTTCCGCTACTAGTTTTTTATGTTATGTAGGTGTAAATTGTTGTTGAATCAATACGTAAGTATTTATAAGGATAGTGCAATTAGTAACCTTAGAAACAAAAGGGGAAGAGCTTGGAAGATAGGGATTGTTTACCCTCTGTTTCTCTTCCAAGATGCCTTCTCCCATTTTGGCTTGATGTAATGGGAGCATGTCTCCTTCCTTTTCTTTTTTTTGGAATAGAAATCTAGTAACCGACTTTGTTAAAAAAAATGGTGGCTATCAAATCTAATTTATACATTTAATGATTACATGTAACTAACCACATTAGAAAGGAAATAGATGGAAAATGGGAGGAGAGCCCAATTTTGTTGTCTTACAAGATACTATGTAATTGGTGAGAATAGAAACTCCCAATGGCCTATAGGATACAATTGGTGTTTTGAACACTCATAATACTACTCCAATAATACATGTTTGCTCTCTTTAAACTTTCTATATCAACTATAAACAACATATTGACCGGTCAAAAGTAATGCTTGTTATTTATGTATATTGATATCTATAAATTGAATATGTGGCTAGCTACAATAATGAGTTCCAATGACCTTTTGAAGAATTGTTGGTTCAAGTCTCAATCACTTAGGTCCTTAAGTGTTGTCTTGTTTATATTTCACTTCCATATAAGATAAAGAAAATTTTATATTGAGTCGAACTGATATCTAATCTGATTATTGTTCAACCTACAAAATTCATTCCGACCATGGGATTATTCATGAAAAATATTCATTTGTATGAATTTTCTAACACTAGTCAAGAGAGCCATAAGTAGTAATTTAATGGACACTTTGATTGAATAGCTAAGAAGTCGCAATGATCAATAATTTACAGTTGTCTTTAGATTTCAAGAGACTATAATGTTTAGTCACAAAAACCCCATAACATTGAAAATGCAGGGGGTTAAAGTGTTATATTTGTCTATAAACTAAAATGGATTCTGAAAAAAAAAAAAAAAAAAATAATCATAATTTTTTCAATATTATGTGTATTGAGTCACTTTAAACTTGAGGCACATGTCTATTGAGTTGTTTATAATATTTAATTTATTGTCACTCATTGATAATTGGACAAATAGGAGAATGACATATGTATTTTTAATTTTCCCTTCTTGAACATTTGTTAAAATTTCGTGGCATAACAAAACATGGGAGTAACTTGTTTTGACATTATACTAATATACTACATTAGGTATTCAAAAAAATTATGTCATATGGATATGGAGGAAAAAAATTCAAGAAACTAAAGAACCCATGATAAGAATTCTCGGCCTTCTACATCCCTAATTGTTCATTGCAAATCTTGAGTTTTGATGACTGGTCATTTTCCAACATATTTTGATTCTCGTGCAAAGAAAAAATACTTGACCCATCCTCCTACCCCTTGCATTTTGTAGTGCATATATAACATGATTTATATTACCAAGGTAATTATGATAAATCTACCTTACTTCATTCACATGATAAGGCCATGTGTTTCCAATTACTAAGGTTTATCTTTCACAGATTCTATCCATGTATTTTGCACAAAGTACGACTACCATTAATTAATGACTTGTACCAAATGTATACAATTGTCGCTAGTTAATGAGTATTATCTTTCACACATTCCTAAATTGTATTTTGAACAAAAGACAATTACAATGTAAGACTTGCACCAAATGCATGTCGAGCCAAATGTGTAAATAAGAGAATGATTTTTCATTTAAGATTATTAATGGTCATCTAGGTGCCTATCAATGATCATCCATGTGTCTCTTAATGCTTTCTTATGAGTAAATCAGATAGAAAACCTAATTTATGTACATGATACTTACATATGCTTAATCACATTAAAAATTAAACAAAATGGAGAAAACCATTTTGCACTAGTACAAGAAACTTTATAGTCCTTGAAAACAAATAATTCCATGGGTCATGTTATCTCAAAATCAAGCCCTGGAAGGATGCAAACCAGGAAGACTTCAAGTAACTATTTCAAACCAATCTTTTGACTAAGGCTTAGCCTCCTTAGCCTGAGAGGGCTCTCTCAAAGGGTTAATGATTTTGACTAATAATTAGATGGCTAACTCTTGTGGAATAACATTGACAAATATGAAGGTTGGACAAACATTACATAAGTTTCGATTGGGCCTATGGAGTCAATCATACTTCAGTAAACAATGATACTTCCTTTACATAGAAGTGAGGGAATTTAGCATTAGGATGTTCAGAACACAACTCATATAAAACCATAGTTCATAAATGCATACAGGAAATCAGAGCACAATCAGTGAATTCTGAGTGATTACACATCTATGCAGCTGTAAAAGACATTAAGGAAAGAATAAAATCACACATTCTGAACATGGAAATCCTTCATGAATCCTGAGAAGAAAAGCAGCCAACTTATATTACTGAACTCTGTCTTTACATAAGCCAAAACAGTACTCTGTTATAAAATTTCCAACCCCTATTACATTGTTGCTCCAAATATATATAGAGTTCTTCTACATAACTGAGATCCCTCCTCAAGCATGAGGGGAATTCTAATTCCTCCTTATTTGACACCTATTGACACTTAAACGAACTATTTAATACAAAAGATAGCTAACTAGGAGTCCTAGAGACCTGAGACAATTAGGAGTGTAACTCCTCATTATGATCAAAACAACCTTATCTAAACATTTAAAGAACTCTTTGACACCTAACACTCCATGAAGTCGAATTTTATGGTGCTCATAACCTTCCAGCTGGCCCTTGATGACTCATCCCTTTGTTGTTCCTAGAAACTAGGAAACTGTCCCTTGCTCTGTTCTGGCTGAAAAATAGGTCTTGGGACAGAGCTCATAACTTCAGCTAAAAAATGTATTTGGACAAAATGAAGGAGGTTTTTATGAATCAATCCATTCTAAACAAAAACATTTCTTGTTTTTTTGAAACACCATTCCTACCGCTCAAAATATGTCTTTGAAAAATAGGTGTCAAACAAAGAAATAGGCTTTGTGAAAAACTGCACCTACAACAATTTCGTAGCGCAACGTTGGTCCTTCATGTCTCCCAGCGCATGATGTATTTGAGGAAACTGAAGGAGGTTTTTGTAGTATAGGGTGTCTAGAACAAAAACCTCTCTTGGTTTTTTAAAATACTTCTCCATATGTGCAGAATCGATCCTTGAAGAAGATGTGTAAAACAGGAAATTTTGATTTTGAAAAACGGCACCTACAGCAGTTTCGTAGCGCAATTGTAGTCTTTCATTTCTCCCACCTCATAATGGATTTGAAGAAAATGAAAGAGGTTTTTGTATTTCAGTATGTTAGGAATAAAAACCTCTTTCAATTTTCCAAAATATTCTTTCAGTTTCTCTGAAGACCTCCTGGAAGTTGACTACTTGTCACAGTTGTTTCTCCTGAAAAAGGCTGCTTCAGTTACCCTGGTTGTTCTTCATACGATTGCATTGGATTATCTTGTTTTACATACACTGTAGACTTGACCCAAAACCTCTTTGAATTTTCCTTAAGCATCATGAACAAAAATAGCTATGAATAATGATCATCTTCATAAACTTCCTTTCAAAAATATTTGTCTTTGTCTTTCAACATTGGTCCATGAAAGCATAATGTGCAGCTACAGCAGTTTCGTAGCGCGCTACGAAACTGCTGTGTAATTTTAAAAGAAAAGCTTCAATTCAAAAATTCAACTCTCTTGATCTTACCTTTGCTTGAAATGGCCTTTCCATCTACCATGAAGTTGTTAAAAACTTACATGCCTTGCTTGAGCCTTCAAAGAACTCTAATGTATGCTGACCCTGAGTTTGCCAAGTGCTTCTTATGCATGAAAGGAACTTGAGAATAACCAAGACCAATTCTCCCTTACCTTACCCTTTTCCTTTGAAATATTTTCAGTGATAACAGGTCCATAGCATATAAGTGACATTATGAACATTGATATCGTACTTTCAGTAATACTTGCTGACTCAATATAAAATACATGTATGAACTATAGGTTGCTTTTTAATCCATAGAAAGGAATCCTTACTATGACATATATGGATATATATGAATTAAGTATATTGCTTATCAGGGTTGTCACTAGTCAATATGGTCTCAATCTATAAATTTAATCAATATTTTTGTCGAATAGTTGGAAAATAATGATCATCAATGGCTTAGGGTTATCTTTTTATTTTAAGGAGTATAATTTTTAGCCTATTTGTCTATTGGTTTTTCTCCAGAAATGGTTGTCCAACCACCTCACTAATTGTTTCATTTATCATTGTTATTTTTCTTGTTGTGTCCATGGTCCATCAATCTTTGGTTTTGTTTTCGAGGCTGGTACCCCATATACTTGACACATTTATGGGTTGATGTTTTGTTTTCTCCAAGCTATCAGATAAACAATTCACTTTTTTTCACTAAAATGATGCCATGCTCCACTAGTTAAGGCCCTTTGTGTGGCTTGAGTGTCAAGTTAGTGTGGTTGTCCAGTAATCTCCTATTGGGCTTATGTGTTCACCACATGTCATCCCTATGTTCTTCCCTAAATTTATTTGGATATTTGTCCAATTATATATGAACAATTCTTTGCCCTAAAGAAATTTATATTCCACCCATCAACGTTCCAATGTCCCACCAATATGAAATCATTCAATGCATGATAAGCTATGGCACACATCAAAATTAATATTTGGTAAATAGGTGGGGCTCTGGAACATCGATGGATAGAACATAAATTTCATTAGGAGTGATATGAAATCAATCGATGCATGATCAAAGATATTACATATCAAAATTTATTTTTTAGTAAATCAGTATTTGTTAAACTATATGTAATTACATTAAATAAATTATCTTCAACAAACTAAAATCAATTTTAACAAAATAATCATAATCACATTTTAACAGTGATAAACTAAAAAATCAAAATTATAATACTTTTAACTTATCATCCTAAATACTATCAAAACATGAAAATGATAACTTATCATTATAAATTTTCATTATTAATTATTAGTGAACTAATTTTTCATAATATAACACTACCAACATTAATTTGAAAAATCCAAAGAACAAAATGCTAAATGCCGAGAACCATTATCCATTCATGTCATAAACACTTGTAATACTTACATTTTTCATGAAAGTAAAGTTTACATTTTAAATAGCTAAAATCAATATTAAGATATAACAAAACTTATGCCATATCTCTATACCTAACATTTCTTTTATAATATTTAATATTGCGTAAGGTTGATATTTCCAAAACTTAGTAAGTTAAGTGAATTTATTATTTTTGTAACACTAAAAGAGTTGAAGATGAAATATACTTTTCCTAAAACATTCTATGTAGATAAAAAAACACTTTCTTCTAAAGTGTTCCATGTATTATCCAATTAAATCATCATTTCAAAATATTTATTACAATACCTTAAACTTTTCTAACTTTTTCTAACTCATCAAAAGTATGATGATTTAAGAGAACTTATCCTAGTGATTTTTGAGCATGTAAATAAAATTACAAAGAATTTGTTGTCAGCCTAATTTACAACATGCATATAAAAATAGGTTACGTCTTAGAAACAACAAGAATATACATAATACATAGAAAGAATAAAGTAGTTTCAAGAAGGAGTTCCAACCTTCTTTCCATTAAGTATTCATGCATATTTATACATAGATGATGTGGTTGGAGTGGTTGTACCTGATCCAACTAATCACTCGTTATGTTTACTATGTGCTTTTACTACTTATTACATAAAATTACATATGCTAAGTATAATGACGTATTGCATAAGCCTAAGAGGCCCTGCCAACATCTCCCCCACCTTGAATGTCTTGCATATCCCAAGCAAGGATGTAGTAATGTCTTGTACCTATACTTCTTGTAGAAGTATTCTTATTGTACATCAAACATGTCTATCAGTTTGTATAGGTAACTTAGTTACAACAATTTCCAACTGAATAGGAAGATGCAAGTATACAAGGCTTACTGTGACTTCTATTTACGAAGTGGCTACATATTGCAAATCTCAACTCTCAGTCATTCTCTGCAATCTCTCTACCATACGGACTGCTACTCCAACCAATAATCGTCAGGCAACTCCTCACCAATCTCAATGCCTCTTTTGGCTCTCTACAGATGAGTCTAGTGCATAGAGTGTTAGATAAAGCTAGATACTTATATTTGTTAATTTGCATATATACAAGTGTAATAGTCAATATTTTAACCATATATAGAGAAATATGGACAAAGATTTTTCATTGTATAGAATTTTATAGTGAAAAAGCGAAAATGAAATTGTAAATTGGGAGAATATTTCAATGGACTTTTGATGTCCAACCTAAAAAAACAACATGAAATGAAATAATGAATATTTTATCTATTATTGAGCTCGGGGCCTTTCTTGCTTGGTCCAACAAATGCATGCATTCCTATTTATTATCAAGGAAGGAAAGGTTTCAATTTTCCAAGAGATGATTCTTCCCCTTTAAACTTGGAGGAAGTTGAGAGGAACCCTCTCAAACTTAGGAGATTATATAAACTATATTCTAAATAATACAAGTAGTCATGATTACATATTTTTATAGAAATTTACATAATCTAGTTTCTAGAACTTCTTAGACTTAGGAAAATGAAATACATATATTTTTACTAATGAAAAGATGTTCCTACATCATACTAACGAGGTGGAAAATATACATTCATGAAATCTATTTTTGGAGCTCTTTAATATTGGTACCATATTTGGAAAATTTTATTGTTGCCATCCAAATGGCATCTTCTACTAGTTGATTCTTCCACTTGATCAAGTATTAAAATTACTTCTTGTTCCAAGTCCTCTTAAATACTATTTTATCTAATATTGAATCAATTTTCTTTGTTGGTTTTGGAGGTGGCTACCTTTTCCACTCAATAGCCTGAATTTAATCACTGATAGGTGCATCTGCTAAAACATTCTTTGGTTCTTTAAAGGGGTACAAATATGAAATGTTAAAGATAAAATAAATTTCAATGTTTTTGGGCAGTTCTATTTCATAAGCATTTAGGAGAGTTTCCTCAATACTTTGCATGGTCCAATCTTCTTAAGTTTGAATTTCTTATACTCCCCTTTAGAAAATATCTCTTTTAGAAGGTGTGCCACAACCAAATCCTCAACTTCAAAATCCAATTTCCTTATTTATTAGTCTTCTCTCTATTTTTTACCTACTACAACTTTCATGTAACTGTTTCTTGACTCTATCTTATAATTCATACTTAATAACCACAAAATATTCACCATCAATGCTTCTTAATTCTTATTTACCAATATTTCTTACCTCATATAATCCCCTTGGGTGCATTCTATACAAGATTTGAAATGGACTAATAATTGTGTTCTTGTTAGGTTAGTCATTATATGAAAACTATGTTCAACAAAGTACCTAATCCCACCGAATGGGGTCATGGGTATTCACTTATCAAACTTCTCAAGATATTTCCTAGATTCTTATTTACCGCCTCTATTTGGCCATTAGTTTGAGGATTCTATGCTAAACTGAATTTATGGTTGGTTCGTAACTTTTTCTATGAGGTCCTCCAAAAATGGCCCATAAATTTGGCATCTCAATAAAAAATAATACTTCTTGGAAATCCATGTAGTCTAACTACTTCTTTGAAGAACAAATTTGCAATGTTGGTTGCATCATCATTTTTCCTGAAAGCTATAAATGTGTCATTTAAAAAAAATTATCAATAACAACAACATAGATTAAGCCATTACCTCTTGGATTTTTTGGTGATCCTAGCATGAATTACATGCTTACAAAGTCCCATGGTCTATTAATTGGAATCGGTAATGGCTAAATTAATGCACTATTAAGACTTATTTGTTTTGCATATTAACATATTCTACATATTTTGACAAATATCTTGACATATTCCTGCATACCTGGCAAAAAATATAATGCATAACTACGCAAAAGTTTTTTCATGTCTAAAATTCTTGCTAATCATCCAGTGCTCTTTTTCTCTTAATAAATTTTCCCTCATTGAAAAATTTGTAATGCATAATCTATTGCCTTTGAACAAAAGTCCTTCTTGTATCATATAATCTAACCATGGGGTTTTGTTTCTGCTTACTGGATTTTCACAAGTTACATGGATTTGTTTGAAGTCTAGACCATTTTTATACATGTCTTTCAAATCATCAAACCCTAAAAAATTTACTTGGAATTCATACAGGATTGTATTAGCTCTACCTAATGCATTTGCTACCTTATTTGATTAGTGCTTCTATGTTTGATAACAAGAATGAAATTTCACAAAAATATCCATCCATTTAACATGCCTTTAGCTCAATTTTGTCTGGTTGTTGATAAATTGCAAAGCATGATTGTTAGTATAAAGAATAAATTCTTTAGGCATAAGCTAGTGCCTCCATTTCTTCAATATTTGAATAATAGCATAAAAAGGCTTATCATATGAAGAATATTTATTGGTGTCATTGAGTTTTTGGCTAAAATAGGCAATTGGCTTCCTTTCCTGACTCAAAATATCTCCTATTGTAGTTACACTAGCATCAGTCTCAACCTAAAAGAGATTGTTAAAATATGGTAATGCTAAATATAGTTTGTAATGTGATTTTTCTTTAACAACTCAAAACTCGTCTTAGTTGTTTATGCCCAATAAAATGGTTGTTTACTTTCTTTAATAGATTACACAATTGGGGCATAGATATCACTAAAATTCCTGAAATATTCTATATAAATTGCCAAACCATAGAAGGTTCTTACCTCATAAACAATCCTTCAAGTACACCAATTGATTATGGCCATGATCTTCTCCTGATCCAACTTTATGCCATCCTTTGACAACACAAAACCGAAGTACAATAATTTTTCTTCATGAAATTGCATTTATTCAAATTAATTAGTAATTTCTCTTGCTGTGGTTTTCTCAAAACCATGTTGAGATCCCTTCGATGCTCTTCTTTTGACTAATTGTAAATTAACATATCATCCAGGTTTACAAGAATAACTTTTCGTATGAAATTTTTAAGACTCCATTCATCAATATCATGAAAGTACTAGGAGCATTTGTCAATCCAAAAGGCATTTCTAACCATTCATATAGTCCATTATTAGTTTTAAAGATTGTTTTCCATTCATTTCCTTCTCTAATTCAGATTTAATGACACCCGCTTTTCAAATCTATTTTATAAATTCAGTATTCAACACCACTTAAACAATCTAGTAGATCATCCATATGAGGTAATTGGATTCTATACCTGATTGTAATATTTTTTATATACTTGGAGTTAGTGCACATCCTCCATACTTTGTCCTTCTTTGGAGTTAATATTATGGAAATAACACATGGACTTAAACTTTCTCGAATGAGACACTTATCCAAAAATTCGTGTACTTGAATTTTAATCTCCTCATTCTCTCTTGGAGTCATCTTATAATGATCCAAGATCTTTTGTTTATAGATGTATTAAAGAATTACATGCATAAATTGTAGCTTAAACATAGAAATTTAGTGTGCACATAAGAGAAGAGGAGAAACACATAAAGCATGAAAGAAGACAACAAGACTTGATAACGGAGTTCGTCTAACTTGGACTATGTCTTCTAGCCCTGCTCGATCAGGGAGGCCTTTAGTCATTAAGTGGCATGAGAAAGAAGAGTACAATCATCAGTTACAAAAAAGGAGTTTTATACCTCCATACTAAAACATGGCAAAAAAATGCAGAACTATGATGGAGAAATGGACAATGCCATTCATTCATGGAGTCAAGAAATGATGAAACCATATAAAATTTGTCAAAATATGACAAAGTGGAAATTCGACCCTCCTGCAAAATTTTGCCTCAAACTGCGTGCATTGCCTCCTCACCCTGGGCGCACTGATAAACTGCGTTTAACTATAAATTCTTCGGCGGATTTTCCAAAGTTGATGGTTGGCTGAGTTGGTTAAGGACCCGGTTAATATGGAGGAGGTCAAGTGATCAAACCCGCCTCCTCCTTTTTTCATATAACAAATCCTTTTTTTTAAATAATGGTTGGGTTAGGCCCGCCTTGGGTGGCCCACCCCCCATACCTACCCACCGCTGGCTTCGTTGACTATCCCAAGTATTAATGCAGGTTGGTTTCATAGTTGGTGCGTGTTTCAGGATCGGGTCACTGGACCAAGGGCTAGCACTACCGAACTCCGTGTTGTTTTATGTTTGATCCATGGTGTGCGTTGTGGGGTGGCGAGGTCATGGCCACCCACCCCGTTATGTTGATTCAACAAATTTGTGGGAGGGGATGGGGGTCATGGCCCACCCCTCCCCTAATATAAATATGTCACGTGGATTCAGTTAGGGTGGCGGGCTTGGTGGACCACCACCCCTTTTAATATTTTTTTGTTTTAAATAAAACCAACCGCTCATTTTTCAAAATTCGATTTTTTGACCGAAGGAGTTGTTTTAACTGGGCAACAATTTCACCCGGAATCTGGCCAGAGTTGCCTGGATTTTGTCTACCATAAAAGTTCAATTTGTGCCTTCATTAATCCAACCCAGTCATCAAAAGTCAACCTAACTTTGACTGCCTTTATCTACTTCATCCAGACTTAGATTGGAGTGTCATTCGCACTGTTGGAATCAAGGCGGCGAGCACTTCTATCTGATGTCAAGTTAATCACCTTTCTTCTAGTTTGAATTTTGAGCCTTTTCCATGCCACTGGTTTCTGGAGATCCATCTGGATCAATCCTCCCAATTGAGGAGCTTTTGGACCCCAAAAGCAGTTACACTTAGCACAATGTTTGTGTTCTTTTCAACCCACACTTTCGATCACCTACACGCAAAAATAGTACATTTTTTTTGCAATCATGCACACCACACATGACTTAACAACCCTTCCTTGTGAAGAGTTTATAGCACGCACTCCTTGGCCAAGGATTACATAAAAAGTAATCAACACCTCAACTACTAATACATAAAGGCCAAAATATCAGCATTGCGTTTTGAAGTGATAGGAAACACACCATCACTTTTACATTTACTTGCAACGTATGATTTACAATGGTGGCCATAACAAGCTACTACCTTAGAAAAACCAATTTAATAAAGTAGAACACCGTGAATGGGGTGGATTCATTTGCTGAACATGTTCACCTTTTGGCTCCTCCAACAATGTTTCCAGAGCATGGAGCACCGGACACGTGGTTTGTTGGTGTCCCTCTTTGTTGCAATGGCTACAATGATTACTTTTCCTCCAAAATTTCGGGGTTGCCTTGGGGTGCTTTCCCCTGGTGTTCCTCCGATAAGTGTTTATAAGGTTCTCACTATCGTTGGACTGTGAGGAGGGAATTTCATCATCTGTTGTTGGCTGGTTACTAGCTGTATTAGAGCTTTCTCCTATTTCCTTTCTGGCATATACGAGTTCTGAACGATGCGGAAATTCCTTGACTTCAATGGGGTTTATGATGCCTTGGCCTTTGATGTCAAGGCCCTTTTCCTGATACCCCATCTTATTCAATAGTTTGGATCCAATCCCTATAGTATGTTTTTCAAAAGTAGTGAATTCATCATCATGAAAATCATATAAAATCGAGGAATCACTTTTTACCTCCAGATAGTGATGCTGTAGCTTTTCCAAGGCCTCATCCTTGGCCTGCAACTAGTGTAGTAATATCTGTTTTTGTTCCCTTGCCTTCTGTAGAAGCCTCCTTAGCTCAACATTCTCTGCTTGAATGTGGTGGTTGATCACCTCAAGTTCTTGGAGTCCTACTGCGGCGAGTGCCCTTTTCATTATGTCTATTGAAATCCTTGATTCATGGCTGGAATCAAACCCCAAAACTATGGGTCCTCTTGTTGCAATCCCAAGGGCTGCAAACTTCATTTCATCGCTAGAATCTAACCCCAAGTCAATGGGCATACCTCGTGCAAATCCTACAGCTGCGACCTTCTCATCTTCCTCTGACTCTACATCTTGGTTTTGTTGCGCGGTGGTGGTGAACTTCTACTTCCCCTTTCTGTCATTCCTTTTAGGTCTCAGCTCAGGGTGCAACTTCCAACAATTTTTTTTATCATGCCCCTCTTTCTCACAATGTGTACAAGAGGGATTTTCTCCCCTTCTCTTGGTTGCTGCAGCTCTCTTTGGATGGTCATCCGGTTCAGGTGTTCCCCTGTTTTCTAGATGAATGGCCTTTACACTAGCCGAGTCAATGGTAGTAGGTTCAAACAATAATAATGAACGTCTAATGTAACTATGTAATGACCTTATATACAGGTGAGTCAAGTGCAATGCTCAAATTAAGTGTTTGTTTTCTAAACTCCTTGGTAAAGCATTGAACAACCTGACCTCTGCCTTGCCTTAAGTATTGCCAATCCATTAAGGCTTTTTGCTTATAACCCAAGGGATAAAATTTTTCCTCTAATGCAGAAATGAAACTAGGCCATGAGGAAAGAAGATTACCCACACTCTTATTGCTTCGTAATTTTATCTCCCACCAAACGAGAGCGGTGCCACTCAGTCAAAGAGAGGCCAACTGAATCTTTGCCTCGTCCTCTTCGATCTACTCAATCCTGTAGTAGATGTCAATCTGCCTAATCCAGTTATCAAGCTTTTCTGCATTACTTTCACCATTATACATGGGAAGATCAAATTTGACATCTAATTTAAAGAAAGGTTTCTTAGATGCACCCCTTGAATTTCTACGATGATGATGATGAGAGGAAGAAGAGCTTTCACTCGTTGAAGGAGAAGGAGGGGGTTTTTCTTCACCATTTCCATGTACTGAACCTTGTTCTTTTGCCTTTTTCCCTTATGCTTTCTCCAGCCTTGAAAGTAACTGACCAACATTTTCTGCCATTGTATAGAAGGTTTTGCGGAAATTGATCTCCTATTCATAACGAGCCTCTTCATTTGCCATGTTTCTCCTTCGATGTGCACGCCCCACTTCAAGATCGAAAGAATTTAGTTTCCCTTTGCCTCTTTGGAGCCTATTTCTTGTTAGCATACAAACATGCAATTCACATTTAAAAAGACCTGCTCTGATACCACTTGATCCAAGATGTTTTTCTTATAGATGTATTAAAGAATTACATGCATAAATTGTAGCTTAAACATAGAAATTTAGTGTGCACATAAGAAAAGAGGAGAAACACATAAAGCATGAAAGAAGACAACAAGACTTGATAACAGAGTTCGTCCAACTTGGATTACGTCTCCAGCCCCTGCTCGATCAATGGGGAGGCCTTCATTCATTAAGTGGCATGAGAAAGAAGAGTACAAGAATTGATTACAAAAAAGGAGTTTTATACCTTCATACTAAAAAATGGCTGGAAAATGCAGAACTTTGATGGAGAAACGAAGAGCACCATTGCGTTCGTGGCGTCGAGAAATGTTGAAACCATATAAAATTTGTAAAAATCTGACAAAGTGGAAATTCGGCCCTCCTGCAAAATTATACCCTGAACTGCATGGAGTGCTTCCTCACCTTGGGCACATTGATAAACTGTGTTTAAATATAAATTCGTTGGCACATTTTCCAAAGTTGGCGGTTGGCTAAATTGGTTAAGGATCCGGTTAATATGGAGGAGGTCGGGCGATCAAACCTTGCCTCCTTTTTTCATATAACAAATCCTTTTTTTTTTAAATAATGGTTGGGCTGGGCCCACCCCCGGTACCTGCCTCCCTCCAGCTTCGTTGACTGTCTAAAGCATTAATGTAGGATGGTTTCATGGTTGGCACATGTTTCAAGATCGGGTCCGTGCCCCAAGCGCTGGCCCTACCCAACTTCGCGTTGTTTTATGTTTGAGCCATGGTGTGGGTTGTGGGGTGGCGGGTCATGGCTGCCCACCCCATTATGTTGCTTCAGCAACTTCATGGGATGGGTCGGGGGTCATGGCCCTCCCCTCCCCTAATATAAATATGTCACGTGGATTCGGTTGGGGTGCCGGGGTTGGTGGTCTGACACCCCTTTTTAATATTGTTTTGTTTTAAATAAAACCAACTGCTCATTTTTGAAAATTCAGTTTTTTGACCAAAGGAGTTGTTTTAACAAGGCAACAATTTTGCCCAGAATCTGGCTGGAGTTGGCTGGATTCCATCCACCAGAAAAGTTCAAATTGTGCCTTCATTAATATAGCCCAGTCATCAAAAGTCAACCTAAGTTTGATTGCCTCTATATCCTTCATCTAGACTTGGATTGGAGTGTCATTCACATTGTTGGAATTAGGGCAACGAACACTTCGATTTGATGTCAAGTTAATCACCTTTTTTCCACTTTGAATTTTGAGCCTTTTCCATGCCACTAGTGTCTGGAGATCCACCGAGATGATATAAGATGCATTATTTGAAAGGCTAGCACCTAGAATGTATTCAATGTGATGGCTAATACTCCTTATGGGAGGAAATTTAACTAGCAAATCATCAACTACACTATCAAGAAACTCATCCAATATAATTTTAACTTCTTCAGGAAAATTATTCAAATTTGTACTATTGAGGACTACTATAAGCTTACCAATTCAAGAAAAGTTTACGTCCTCATGTTTGATTTCTTGCAAAATCTCCTTTCCACTAAGTAGTGGAACTTTAGGATTTCTTTCCTTTAGTACACTTCCAACTTCCAAGGGCAAGAGTGTATGATTTTCTTCATCTTTTTCTAAAGTATATGTATTGTTCCTCCCATCATGTATGGCCTTTTTGTCATATTTCCAAGGCTTGCCTAACAATACATGACATATATCTAGCCCCATGGGTTATCTCAACTGATCAAATCCCCATTGTTAAAGTACCTCGCCGATCGGGAGGTCACAGGGTCAATTCTCCTCGACATCCTTGGGGTTAGGCTCAGCTAATAGGTTGCAGGGCTTGATCTCCTTCGGGGTTGATCAAGTCAGTTCTTTCCTATGGGAAAAAAAAATACATGACATATATCCATGGGCATAACATAACAAAGTACCTTATCTTTGTAGCACCCGATCTGAAACTTCACCTCACTTGGTTCGTTGACCAATATCTAATGTCCTTTCTGTATCCATGATACTTTGTATGGAGTAGGTTGCATTTTTTTTCTCCAAAAATAATTTCTCCACCATTTCCATAGACACCAAATTGTCAGTGATTCCATTATCAATAACAACTTTACAACATTTAATTTGTGATTTGCAAATAGTTATAAAAAATGTTTTTCTTTGTGGAGCTTCTATCACTTCCCTCGCTAGTTTCAACAAGACTCTCTTCATCATTAAAGTTTCTTTAGTTTTTGGTACATTCTCATGTACACATGATTTCACACTTTCTCTGTCAATGTGAGAAATGTGTATGTTTCCTTGTTTTATAGAATAATTCTATGGACATTCATTGGATTAATGGACAATTGTGTTTCATGTGTAACATATAACAATAAAATATCTTCCCTTGTCTCTTTTATAAGGTCTTCTTCCTATGAGATCTCCTCCTCTTTCTAGTTGTTTTAGATGATAAGAATTGTTTCCTTCTTCCTTTTGAGTTGGAAATATTCCTTTATGACTTGATTGTTCTTTGCTTAATGGAATTTTTCCGCTTACTAAACTCTGACCCCTTCCTCTTTGGATGTGTTTTCTTGCCAGATTTTATTCCACATTGAGAGCAGCCTAGTATGCTTCTTCAACAGTTCTTGCAGACAAAATACTTAATTTATCTTGAATTTCCTATCTTAAGCCATTATTTTATCGAGGTGGATATTTGTGGCCACCCACCTATCCTACCTAGGCCTCCAGTTAGTTTCATTTGTTTCCTTGTTTATTTCAACAATTACTATTTTGAGTAGTTTTTCGGGTCCTGAACTTTCGGAGCAATTTTGACCCCCTTAAATGGAATTTTTTTAGGTCCACTGTAGGCCTGTATTGATAGGAAGGAGCTTGTAGCAAATCTTGTAGTACTCGAAGAAACCTTTCCAACAAGGTATCATACGTGCCAAACAAAGATAATATGACCAAGTTATGACCTCGGGAAGTTGGCTGCCCAACTAACCCCAACAGGGCCCACACACTCTTGGTGTTACATCTCTTAGGGTTAGAGTTTTGGTTTTTTAGGTTTTTCTCATGGTTTTCAATAATAAATAGGCTTGAGCCTCATTAAAACACATTTTAGAGGAATGTAGCTGCCACATCTCTTCTTAGAGATAAGCTACCATTGCCTGTGCTGGTCTTATTCCCATTCTGTTTGTAAGCATATTTTAGTATTTGATATTAATGAAATGAAGTGTTATTTGTAATGCATATTTGTATTTATGGTTATATCTGTAATTTGTTGCATTTTTGTTTAAATTCATATCAATGGTATCAAAGTGGGTCTTCTCTTTCTTTGTTTTTATTTGCATGTACCTAATGAGGTCAGAATATAAGGAGTTCGGGCTTGAACTGGTCAAACCTTTACAAGACCAGCCTTGCAAATCCCGACGGCCTCCCATGGGTGAAGAAAATAAAGACAAGGGAGAAAGAGATCCTTTTAAATCTTGCTCGAGGAAGCCCTCGAGCAACAGAGGAATGTGATGATGGAAAAATTTGCCTAGATCCTTTAGCGGCTACCCAAGGGTCACACATTTACTTCCAATAGCTACTCTGAAAGTGACACACCCTTTAAGGTATAAATTAACTTTGACATTCCCATATTTGAGGATCAGATAGATGTGGACATCATAGATAAATGGTTAAATCTGCTAGAAGGATATTTTATTTTCATGATTTTTCCAACTGGGAAAATATTACTTTTTATCTTCTCAAAGTTGCCCCCCACATTAAGGACTGGTGGGAAACCTACTGTTAGCAGAAGGGTGAAAGTACGCCCTCACTGTTTTCAGCCTCACCCACTTGGGATTCATCATGGGATGCCATCAAGGATTAGTACTACCTTGTCGAGAGCTATGAGGATAAATACATAAAGTCGACCACACTACGATAGGGAAGGGACCAAGACTTGCCAGAGTTTACCAATTTTTTTCATACCCTTTGCACGAAGTTAGGTATCGAGGATTTTGAGATACATTTGGTACTCAAGTACTGTGGCTGCCTACACAAGTACATCCAGGATGATATGGAGTTCCTGGACATCTCCTTGCTCAGCACAACGTACCGATACGCTGTCAAGATCGAGCAGAAACTTAAACATATGCCCCAAACCGCAAAGCAAAGGGAAAAGCCAAGGAAGGGCGACCTAGGATAACCCACTAAACCCGCAAGCAAATAAAAACACCACGAAGACAAAGAAGGACACATGAAAGTGGTGTGAGTTCCATAAGAGATCCACTCACAACACAAGTGAGTGTCAGGCCAAGCAGTCACTAGTGGTCGAGATGAAGGCTTCTGAGTTTGACGCATGTTCTGACTCTAAGTCAAAACCTGACAAATGGAAGTATATCTTTGATGCGGAGCCCAATGCCACTGTGGCCACCATCAAGATCTAGAATATTGAGCCTAAAGATTTGAAAGAGGGGGAGTACCTATTCCATTCATAGATTTGGGTGAAGGGTTCTCCGTTGCAGTTCATTGTCATTATCGGGAGCCAAAATAACCTCATTTTAGTAGATTATGTGAAGTGGTTGGGCCTACTGACTATAACACATATGCAGTCATATACCTTTGGGTGGCTTCACCAAGGACGAGATCTCCACATCAGTCATTAGTGTCGCCTTCCATACAGCATCAAGCCCTTCACAGATGAGGTATTATGTGATGTTCCTCTTGAATTTTGTGATGTATTATTAGGACAACCATACTTATGGAAGTGATATGTTGTATATGATTCTAGACCTCGCTATATTATTATTTATTTGGGTACCAAGTTATACAGGATATCAGAGGTAGCCCCACCTACCACCATCTTTTTGATCTCTACTAAGCAATACAATAAGGTCATCTCCCAGAATGAGAAATTTGTTTTCTTTCTAATTCACTCTCAAAGTAAGGGGAAGGTCATAACCACATCCATGGCCCCTGGGAAGGGTTCCTCCAAGTAGAAGAAGCAAGTGGATATGGTTGTGGAAGAATATAGGGACATCTTCTCCTCACCCATAGGGGTACCACTACATTGTCATGTCAAGCATTTAATCGATCTGACTCGCAGAGTACCTCTACCCAACGACCCAATATATCATCGCTCCATTATGGAAAATTAAGATATCAAGCAACAAATCAAAGAGTCGTTGTAGAAAGGGCACATCCGACCAAGTTCCTCACCTTGTGGGAGCCAGATTGTACCTATACAGAAGAAGGATGGGACCTGGAGGCTCTACATTGATTAGCGAGCACTAAACAAAATCACTATCAAGAATAGGTATCCAATCCCACTGTTTGATGACCTATTGGACACGTATTTCAGCAAGATCGATCTGAAGTCTGGTTATCACCAGGTTCCAATAGATCCCAGAAATGTATGGAAGACCATCTTGAAATCCAAGGAAGGCCTTTTTGAATGGTTGGTTATTCCCTTTGGGTTGAAAAATGCCCCTGCTACTTTTATGAGACTAATGGATGACATCTTGTGGCCCTTCACCAACTCCTTTGTGGTGATTTATCTAGATGACATCCTAATATTGTAGGTTTTAACCCCATACAGAAATTACCTACATATGAATTCTAAAACACAGAAAATAAACAATAAGAGAGCATAACACATAAAACACATATACACAGAGACTTTCCCGTGGATCCCAAAACCGGGACTACCAGCTTGATTTTTCATTATATTCATTTCAATGTTATAATACATATTTATACATGTCGAAGCATCCAATACCATGGACCGAAAACCATCGCGTCCAATATCATGGAGCGAAAACCATAGGTAGGTTCACCCAACCTAATATAGGGTCCAAAAAAAAATTTCCCGGGGCGTTGCCTTGGACCTCGCAGATTGGGGCTATTGCCCCCCCTCAAATCCCCCCTATGACCCCCCGATACGCAATCAGCGCAACGAAGGGGCGGCT
>APFE031442651.1:61212-77616 GCA_000404065.3 Pinus taeda
ATTCTCCTTCCCGTATACACAATTTTCACAGAAATCAAAATCCAGAGAGCTATTACTCATACCTTCTACCATACCTTTACCATGAAGTATTTGAAGGCCCTTCTCACCAGTATGTCCAAGCCTTTAATGCCATAGCATGGTCTTCTCTCCAGAGACCACTAGATTTTCTGCTCCACTTTCAAGAACCACAAAACTGTTGCATCCATCAATAATATTGCTGCCTTGCAGCTTGTACAGTGTTCCAATCTGAACTCCCCGCATCAATACTAGTGCTCCCCAAACCATCTTGCAGGTATCCTTCTCGAACACTGTTTTTACACTTGCATCATCCAGCTTGCTCACAAAAATCATAATTCTGGCTAATGCAGGAATATGCAGAACACCCATAAGTGTTCTAACCCTTCCACCTTGCAGCTTCAACTTTACTTTTTCACGACCAATGATTCTAGCCTTCCTGTCATCCCCCAAGAAGACATGACCACCATCACATTTCTCATACTTGTAGAACCACTTTCTATGGGGAGTGAAGTGAAAGGATGCACCTACGTCAATCAACCATGCCTCATGATCTACATGTGTACTTGAAGAAGCCAAGTACACATACCCACCTTCATTTGAGGTGTATTTCGCATCTGCAGAAGGAGTATCATTAGTCCCTTTCCTTTATCAGGAGC
Organism: Pinus taeda; assembly: GCA_000404065.3. NCBI lineage: Eukaryota > Viridiplantae > Streptophyta > Pinopsida > Pinales > Pinaceae > Pinus > Pinus taeda. The sequence goes on from APFE031442651.1 coordinate 61,887, forward strand.
TTTGGATTTACAGTCCCTTTTGTAGTGCCCTTCCTTTCCGCATTTTCAGCACACCACCTTTATAGGTTTTCCTGGAGATTTAGATCTCCCACTCGATGACTTATTTTTGTTTCTGTTTTGGGACCTTCCTCATATAGACAAGGCGTCACCATTCTAGCTCTCCATATTTTTCCATCTCGTCTCCTCTGACAGCAAGGCTAAGACTATTTCATCAAACTGCAAGGTAGTTTTATTGCTACCTATTGCAATAACCAAACTATCCCACAAATATGGTAGAGAACACAACAAACTGATGCACTTATCTTCATCTAAAATTTTAATATCAACAGATGTTGACTGACTTACCACAATATTAAATTCATTTAGATGCTTTGTCACTAAATCTCCATCTTTCATCCTCGGGTTATACAACTTTTTCCGCAGGAACATTTTATTCACCAGAGACTTAGATTGGTACAAAGTCCCTAACTTGTCCCACAAAACCTTCACCGTAGCTTCCCCTGATACATTCAGTAATACTAAATCTGAGACACACAATCATATTGTTCTCTTTGCCTTTCGATCCAACTTCTTCCATTCTTCATCGGACACTCCCATTGGTTTATTACCCGGATCTACCACGATCCACTGATCTTTATCCACCAACAAACCTCCATCTTGAGTTTCAACAACTCAAAACTCTGACCATTAAATTTCTCGATCTCTATATTTCCATTGCTTGCCATCTTCTTTCACCAACAGAATCGATCTTGCAAATCTCCCACTGAACAGGGTCTACCACAGGCCCAAGTGAAACCACTCAGCAACAAAGGCATCCCCTTGAAGCCAAAACAATGCCCATACCAAATGTAGGTTTTAACCCCATACATAAATTACCTATATACGAATTCTAAAACATAGAAAATATACAATGTGAGAGCATAACACATATACACAAAGATTTTCCCCTAGATTCCAAAATCGGGACTACCAACTTGATTTTTCATTATATTCCTATCAATATTATAATACATATTTACACATGTTGAAGCATCCAATACCATGGACAAAAAACCATAAGTAGGTTCGCCCAACCTAATATAGGGTCCAAAAAAAATTTCCTGGGGCGCAGCCCCAAACCTCGTAGAGGGGGACTACCCGCCCCCCCTCAAACCCCCCTGTGACCCCCCCACTACGCAATTGCGTGCAACGGACGTAGGTTGGTCTTGGAAAGAATATAACACAACCCAACACATATTCAACAAGAGTTGGGAAGAACACTTGCAACACACTTGGGAAAGTCCTTCAAACCCTTCGGCAACACAAATTGTGTGCCAACTTGGAGAAATTCACCTTTGGCATGAGTCAGGTCCATTACTTGGGTTACATCATAAATGAGTGTGGTGTGCATGTGGACTCGACCAAGATCCAAGTAATTCAAGATTGGCTAGCACCGACCACTCTAACGGAGCTTCACATCTTTTTGGGCCTTGAAAATTTCTATCATAGGTTCGTGTTGGGATTCTCCCATATCACTTGGCCTTTGAGTCAGATTACTAATGGTGGGGTGAAAGAAAATTTTTCTTGGTCCGAGTCCCAATAGAAGGCGTTCGTTGAGCTGAATCACTTCCTTTCCTCTACACCAATACTCACACTACCAGACCTACAATAGCCATTTGAAATTGATATAGGTGCCTCAAACTATGCTATTGGTGCAGTCCTCACCCAACACGGGCATCTAGTGGCCTATCATAGTGAGACACTTTTCAATAAAATTTGGAAGTACCCCACCTATGATAAAGAGATGTATTTTATCATGTAGGCTTGCCAACAGTGGGAGCACTACTTTCTGGGGAAGGAGATGGTCATCCACACCGATCACTAACCTCTTCAGTTTATAATGACACAAGGTAAGTTTCAGAGCGATCGCCATTAGAACTTGTGTGCATATCTGCAACAATTCGACTTGAATATTAAATACAAAAAGGGTATCACCAATCATGTTGTAGACTGCCTCAGCTGGCCCCCAATTCCAGCATTGACTACTATTCTCAACTCTTATGGCCATGAGACCTCTAGATGGCCCCAACTATACAAAAATGATCCAGAGTTCACCTCAACATACTAGATGCTAGTAGCTGGCAAGCAAGTTCCTAATTTCCACCTCCAAGATGCATTATTATGCTACTTAGGCCACCTTTGTGTTCCTTCAAGCGAGCATGCCAAGATGATTTGGGAGGCGCACTACATTCAGGTCGCATGACACTTTGGTGTGGAGAAAATTGTGGTTTTACTACCAAATTACTTTTATTGGCTCAAACTCCGACAGGAAATATATCAAATCTTGCATTGCTTACATCATCGTCAAGCCAACCATAAAAACGTAAGGCCTATACACTCATACTCCCAGCCAGCCGTGGGAATCCATCTCCATGGACTATATGTTTGGCCTCCCTTCTACCAATCATGGTAATGGTTGTGTATGTGTGGTCGTGGACGGATTTTCTAAGATGGATATATTGGCATCCTGGAAGAAGAGTATCACAACAGAGGACACTACGAAACTCTTCTTTGAATGAGTATGGTTACATTTTTGGATCCCGCTAACCATTATATCAGATTGGGATAGCAGGTTCCTGATAACATTCTGGTCAAGCCTCTAAATACTATTAGACACCAACCTCTCCAAATCGACTGCCATCCATCCCCAGACTGATGGCCAGACAGAGGTCGTCAATAAGATGATAGTGTACATACTCCGTATGTACAACTCCAAGCATCCTCGAACCTGGGATGAGATTCTTCCATATGTTCAGCACAGTTATAATAAATCTCTCCATAGCTTGATTGGTCACATTCTCTTTCAAGTGGGTCTAGAATTTCAACCATTGTGTCCAGTTGATGTTGGCATACCTTATGCGACTACACAGATAGAATACACACATGTACTTTCTGAGGGTGATAAAGTGACCAGATTTATTGAACACATCCAACACATTTTCTATTAGGTTCACGATATCCTAGAGAAGTCAATTTCCAAGTACAAGCAGCAACATAATCAACATCGGGTGCACACACAATTTTCATGTGGGCAACAAATTTTGGTTGCATTTGTAGAAAGAACACCTTACCAAAGCCCATCAAAATCTTAAACCACTCCAATATGGTCCTTACACCATTACCAAGGTTGTGGGAGGCAATGATTTTGAGCTCAGCATTCCCCCATTCGTTGGCCTGCACCCAATGTTCAATGAAGGTTGTGGGAGACAATAATTTTGAGCTCAGCATTCCCCCATTCCTTGGCCTGCACCCAATGTTGTTTGTGTTCCTTTTTAAATTTGGATCATTATTATACCTTTCTACCTTTTCAGGTATACTCTTGCACAAACATCAATATTTTTTTGAGATTTTTCATTTATTTTAAATGGATTTAATTGATAAATAAATTTACCTTTTATTTTTTATACCCCCCATCCCCGTTTGGTAATCTTCTTCTTGCCTTTATTCTTCCACTCTCCTTTCACATTGTCCCACCATAAGGATGCATGTCCCTTCATCTTGTTTACTTCATATTTCACCTTTTTCTCATCAGCTACATTCTCATAGTTTAAATATTTATCCATGGAATTGATCCAATAGATCAAATCTTAGGCACTTAAGTTTTCTTCACACATAAGAATTTCCAATCTTGGTTTGGTGTGCAATCCTACAACTATCTTGATCATTATTTCTTCTCAAGTTTCTTCTTCAATGTTGGCTTCTTCTTCTTCTTCTTCTTAAAACTCTTCTTGATTGTCGATTTTTTTTGTGTCATCGCCTCTCCTTTGTGTCATCTCCATTGTACATAATATTTTTCATATGATTCTTACTTCTTCAAGTAAGATTTGATTATAAGTTGGTCTTCCTCAACCTATTCTAACTTATCTGGCTCCTTGGGCTCTATGTACCATCTTTTACAAAACTATTTTACTAACAATTGGATCTTGGCAATTTGTTTTTTTAACTTATTTTTATTGTTGAATATCAAATATCCAAGATTTCAAAATACTTAATCCAAGAGCATCTTAACATCCCCAAACATAGAACTTATGTACAAGGTTGAGGAGGACATACAAAACAACAAGGTTGGAAGAAGACATTCTTAGATGTTTTCTTATTGCAAAAACTAGGCATACAATTATATCCAGAACAATAAATGTCATATCGACTAGCATGTCCCCTCTCCGAGAGTTGATGTATTTGCAAAAATTTTAGTGTGAGAATAGATTCATTGGTGCACCAAGGTATTAGCTTTACTTTTATATGTTGTAGAAGAGGAAGAACAAAGTCTATGTTCCAATTGAAGACACGCTTGATGACATGATTCCATTACAATGACTGACCATATAGAATAAAATTTTAGATGAAATAATTCCCAAACAACGTTGATGCCACAACATAAGAGAATTTTGTGGTCTAGCAGTCTTTCAAAGGTCACAAACTAGCCATGGAATTTTGGTCATGGTCATGGAGTTTCCAAAGGCATTGTCAAAGGTCTGGGCAGTGGAGAAGAAACACAAGAGGTGACATCACACTTGTCTTACCCTTTAAACACTAGACAAGCAAACATTTCAATCCAGAGCATAGAGTCCAAGATCATGCAAAGAGATTATGTTTTCTAGTAGATTTTAACTCGTGGTTAGGTAATGAATATCTATGTAGTTCCTTACTCCACATTTATCCATGTCGTCTTGATGACTTACTACATAGGTGCTTTGCTCCACACTCGACTCTAGGAAAGGTTTATTTTTCCCAACTCATTCAGTGTTGTATATCCTTCAACTCTTAAATGTGTTTAGTACCCAGTTTCAACATGTGCACATACAAATCCTTATAGAAGCAAAATTTTAGCTCTAGGAAGGATCTATGATAGGACATTAAAGCAATACATATCCACAAATTCTTATGTAGTTTGCAGTTTTATGTTCTACTCATTGTTACAATTGTGTCATCAAATATCTAATCCAGTAGTTCATGTTCCAAGCATTATTTACACATCGAATATCTCACAAGTTGAAAATTTTCTAGCTATGTTACCAAATGATTCCCAACTCTTAAAAAAATGTGAAATCAAACAATAAAACTTTTATTTAATACTGAGCTTAGGACCTTCCTTACTTGGTCCAACAAATTCATACATTTCTACTTATTCCCAAGGAAGGAAAGGTCTTTATTTTCTAAGAGATAATTCCTCTTTTTGAAACTTCGAGGAAGATGAGAGGAATATTCACAAACTTAGGAGCCTATCTAAACTATATTTTAAATAATTATAACAGTTTGAATTACATATTTTTCTATAATTTTATATAATATAATACTTCTAGAACTTCTTAACCTTATATATCCCTTATCAAGCATATCTTTCAACTGCAACTTCAATTCCACTAACTTTTGGAGTGATCATCTGTACAGTGCCTTTGATGTTGGTGTTGCCTCTGGTACCAACTCAATAGAAAATTCCACATCCTTGTGAGGTAGAAACTCTAAAATCTCTGCTCAAAACACGTCCTCAAAACTACTACAAGATCGAGTACCTCTTCAATACTTTTGCATCCTCAACATCCTTACCTTTATCTCTGGAGATATGAACTACAAATAACACACATCCTTTCATGCGACTATGCTTTGCCTGCATAGTTATAACCATTATGACTGATGTTGCCTTATTCTTATCTTGTAAGACTCTGTATTCTCCATTGCCATCCAAACACTCAATGGCATTTTCAAAACAATCCACCTTAGTCCTATGAAGATACAACCAATTGATACCCAGAAGCATATTGTATGATCAAAATGGAAGTACATTCAAATGCGTTGATGTATGCATACCATTCAGCTCAAATTCACAAGATCTTACCTAATGATGAACTCTCTTCTTAGTAAATGCAATCAACTACATTAACCAAGACCCTGCATGAACTTCTTTTCTAAAACCACACTAATCCACTAGGTTAGGGTTAACATAACTATAATTATATCAAAATTCAATCAAAATAGAAACAACTTGATCACAAATCTTATTGTCCATCTCGATAATAGATGACTGGTAATCCGCCTTCCTGTTATCCAAAGTTGCATAGATCCAAGGAATTATTTTTTCAACAACCCCAACTATCTGCGCCTCTTGAGCACTGTAAATCTGAATCCTACCCCCGTGATACGATGGACAATCCTTATTGAGATGCTCCTTGCCACATATCTAACATTGCAATTTCCTCTTTCCATCACCTATATTTTGTTGTGGCCTATGTCGCTTATCAAATGCATTAAACTTCTTATAAGGAACAACATTCTCTTTCTCACCTACATCCTAAGATCTTGTTTGATTTGGTTGCCATTTAACTTTGCTCTTGTCATTCCCTTTCCAACCTTTCTTAGACTCAGTCTTGCGCTTTGGTTTCTCATAACAATGCTTAAACATCCCAATGACTTCTTCTAGCGATCTAGGCTCATCATACTCAATCCAATCCTTAAATGCTAATGTTAATCCACGGAAAAATATCTTAGTTTTGGATTTCTCATCTTTAAGATATGACACATACCCCAATGACTCCAAGAACTTAGTCATGTACTCCTCATCTTTCATTGATCACATCTTTAGCTCATAGAACTCTTTGGATTTACTATTGCAATACCTCTATGATAAGTACTTCTTCCTTAAGAGTCTCTTGAACTCATGCCAACTCAAATCCTTCATCCTGATGTCTTTGGACCTCTTCAAATATTCCCACCAAATGTTTTCTTTCCCTTTCAGGCTCAAAATAGTTATCCTGACCTTCATGTTCTTTGTGCAATCATGTAACTTGAAGAACTTCTTCATTCCAAGAAACCATTCCTCTGCATATTTTGGCTTCTTGAATTCTCCATCAAATGTAGGTGGCTTGGATTTCTTGAACTCATCTCACAAATATCCATTGTCACTCCTCCTATAAGGATGATAGAAATGATGACCATGATACCTATCTGAACCAAAACTAGAATAGAACTCATGTCCACTACCTCTCCTATCAGATGTATCCAAGACCCTGCCATATTTAACCATGTAATCTCTATTTTACCTGTGCCCACCATGAGATCTAATACCATATTCTCCATTAGTATTTTCCTCCTGTCCATGACTGATCCTAAGCGATCCCTGTCTCTACAAGTCTGACAAAATATGAAGGATAATTTCATTGGCCTCTACATATTTCTCCTGTTCCTTGGAAAGTCTCTCTAGTGACTGAATGATTCTATAATTATCTTCTTTGCAAATTCTTATTTCTACCTTCAAACTTCTCAAAGTGTCTATTATGTCTGGAGAGTACTCATCTCTTGCTTGCTCATTTGATCTGTAAAGGAAATCTTTTGAACTATAATCCATTATTTTACTAGTCATCTTTGATCTTCTTCTTCCTGTAAGTAAACCATGTCAGCTAAACCAAAATATAAACATAATCAACATTCCTTAGTGAAGTTCAAGGGAGATTATATCATCCACAAAATCACTCCAGACTAGCATGATACATGTATAATCATAATCATATCAATATACTGAGATCATGCATGACAATACCAACTACATACCATGACACCATGCATGACAACCATCACCATGACAATGCATGCATAACAACCATATAGAAAACTCACATGCATGCATTAAAAACACATTCCACCATGCAGTCCAAGCATTGAACCATGCTTTGATATCAATTTGTAATTGTTATTAAATATCACCCAAAGAGAATGGAAACCTACTCTGATACCAAGTTGTAACCACCCCTCCTATATCTACCCACTTTCACCGGCCTGTCGTGGTAAACATGAGCTGAGGCTACTATCACATGAATAAACCTCCTAAGTATAGTTAAGGAAATGGAACTGACAAACTGAGACTTCATTGACCTTCCTCGGGAGCTACAGGACCCCTAGAAGCCAAAAAACCATGAGCCAAACGACCACTCCAAGTGTCATAACCTTGAGTTAACTTGCCTTTTTAGTGATCTGGAGTCCCAGTTGCTTTCATAACAAGGTAAGCCAAAAACTATAAGCCTCCAGTTGTATGGATAACCCTACCTCATAATGACTACAGTCAAATTTACCCAGTTTTGTACATGTGTCCTTAAGATCTGAGCCACTTTTTCAGGGCTAGGATCCAGACCTCTGCCCAAAACTTCATAGGACATTCTAGAAAGAAAAATGACACTAGGAAAAACCACTAATTAAAAACATAGTCAATAAATTTTTTGTTGATGGTGCTAGACCTACCAACATTCAAGGGGTCTCCCCAATATGTGGTCCCAATTAGACCTCACACTATTTGGGATAGAAGCCCCATTCGGAATATGGCCTGGTTGTCGGTTTCTTAAATATTTGTGTTATAGACATATTTTGGCACTGCAACTCCAATCACATATGTCCATAAACCAAGGGCTTCTAAACCCATAAAAGTGTTGTTTCATACCCAAAAGGAACAAGGTCATCTAATTACATCATTTCCCAAAAGTTCTCCCTAAAAAAACTGCTCAGAACTGGTCAAAACTGGACCATTCAAACTGCTCCATGCTAAGGGTATGATGCATCTCACCTGTCACATGCAAAGGGTACGATGCATACTAAAAATCCCTTCTGTAGGGTGCGATGAGCTAGAGTAGACAAATGGTAGAGGCAAGTTGCTAGGTGGAAACCCAGAGAATCTTCTAGAAACTTCTCATTTGACACTTGCCTCTCTGAATTCACCCAGGGATGAGTAAGAGATCATAAAATCTCCAAGTGGAACCAAGAACTATCAATGAAATGACACTAATCAAAATCCCAGAAGCTGACTCACCCACCTGCAAATATCTATATATGGATCCTTCATCCTAGAGATCCAGAGGTTGGAATTTTGTATTTTGTAAGGAAGTGCCATTGGTTTCTCTGTGAAACATTGTAGTGTTGGGTGATATAGATTTTCATGAGGTGAAGAGGGATTTCATGCTGGGAGGATGGCACTAGATCAGACCGCTGGGTTGTAATCCTCTCTTCTACTACTTCTATCAATAAAGTTATTTGAGTTTTCCTCCATATACTTGTATATTTCTGAATCTTGTGTTGGTATGTATGGTTAATATACATCTGATCCTATATTGTTTATGGTTATAGATCTCTATGCTTTGATGGTATTATGTTGCTTTGACTCTACAGGTGTTCTTTGAAGCAGGACAAGTGAGGAAGGAGTGGTGAAGCTCTGTCAAATGAGGGAGGAAACAAGCAAGGCGACAAGCGAAAGACTGAGGTTGGTACTCTCTGCTTCTCTCTCATCTATCTCTCATAAAGGAAAATGCAAGTAACTTTAGTTTGTTTGTTTCTAAGATAGTTACCCATCTTAGTGGGACTAGCAGCTCTAAATGGACACTAGTTTTCCCAATAAAAAAATGGTGACTCCGCTGGGGAGCGAATAGTTTGATTGTTAGTCACTTTTTTTTGCTTTATAAACTATAGACGGAGCCTAAAGTTAAGCCAACTAGCCTTCGAACTACTTTTGCTATGCAACTGCAAAGTAGATCAATGCTGCTTCAGTCAATCTTCGGGTTAGTTTATGAACTGAACATCTGACTTGCAAACATCTTAAGTGTCCTGGTGGTAGCTCAAATAACCTCATTATATCAGCCCCTATACTTTGTGTTTATCGTCTATCATTAGCTCAGCCTAAATCCCTGAACTTAGCTGCAAAATGTGAATGAAAACCAAGCTCAGTCTCATACTTGGACCATCACACTATCTCTCATTGGAAACCTGGATGCATCGCACCTCCTGTGTGTTGTAGGTGAGATGCGTCCCTGTTTCCCTGTGTTACAGGTGTGATGATTGAATGAGACTATTTCTGCCTCCAGATTTTGGTTTTTCCTTCATTGTTTTCATCTCTATTCAGTAGTTTTGTTGTCTATGATTAGTATATCACTATTGAAACTCTCTTCTTTTGAATTATTTAGCCTCCATTGATAAAGAATTGTTAATGTTTTTTTTTTTATGTATTTTTCATCATTTACGGTTCTCCTTTGCAAATAGTACCTTAATCGAACTGTCGTATTTTGATTTTAAAGTGTCACAAGTGTCGTTTTCAGTCAAAGAAAAGAGTGTTAGATAGTCTTCCTCTTTTAAATAGTTGATTACAATTTTTCCATTGTATTTGATTTGAATCATCAGTTCTTTGAAGTGTCGAAAGCAGTTTTCAAGTCAAAATTAAAAGTGTCGTCTAAATATTCCTTTCGTTTTTGAAAAGAAATTTCTAAAGTGTCGCTTTGAGGAAAGATAGTTTAGATCTGTACTTAGTTTTCTTTTTGTCATTCTCACATTAAGAAAACTGAAAGAAAAAAATACATGCATGTGCATTTTCATTTAGACTGCATGCATAAATTGATTTAGGAAAGTGCATCTTAGCGTGTGCTCTCTGCTCTATGTTGAAAGAATTTTACTTCTCTTTCCTTAGTAGCTAGGATTTTCATTTCTAAAAGAAAGTAAACAATTTTTTATCATATTAGATTGCATATTTAGGAATTGTATATCTACACCATGTGGTGAACCTTAAAGGCAGACTTCTTAAGAAAGATCAATTGTAAAATAAACCTCAATGAACATAAAAACGCTTTGGATCCTAACACACAACATCTAGAAGTCTAGGCTAGAGACATATTCCGGTGTCGTAAAGCTTGGTAACTATCGTTTTCATCATAGGTTGGGTGATTCCTCCTCTTTGATATGACAAGTGCCAATACGGACTTGTGCTCCCATGTACCGTCAAGTATATATTGAGAGACCATAATAGGCTATATCCTTTATCCTTAGGAAGCCATGTCTGCCACCCTATCGATCGCAATGCACTGAACATAGCATTTGGGAAGATTGATTGCCATATGTAAAAAGTATTATGTAGTTTTGAGATTGGTTTGGTAATCCCTCTGTCTATATTTCCAGAGTAGTCACTTTCATTCCTTTTCAGACTCCTTAAAAGAAAAGGTCCATCTGAGCACTTGTCACTTCAAGCTCATTAAAAATCGAAGGTGACTAGATTCATCTTTAGCTTTTTCTCGACTCTTAAAAATTAAAAAAGCAAGTTGTGTCAAAGCATCATAAAATTTATTTTAATAGGAATAACATCACTATTCCCTCATTGGTCTTAGGTTGAGAAAATGGAGTCGACCAATCAAGGATTTCCCCTTGGGGGGAATCCTAGTCCTTTCTCTTCTTGGGGAGATGTTGGTGCTCCACACACGACTACATTGTCCCTTCCAGGACTCACAATTGGCTTTCCAGTATGGATTTTCTCGACCTCTGTCATTCAAAACACCATAATTCCTCAGCAATCAAATCAGCAACCAGATGGTACTGATGTCGCTCCCCCACCTTCTACTTCATTTGTTTCTCCCTCTCCTTCTTCCTCTTCGCTTGGTGAAGCTAGTAACACTAAAAACCAAGTAACTGAGAAGAAGAATAAAGGGAAGGAGAAGAAGAAGAAGAAGCCAATGGCAAAAGGGGGAAATCATGCATCGTTTGGCAAAAACCCACACACTACACCATCCAAACCTAAATCTTCATGTGTCATTACAAAGGAGGCCACTATCTTCGAGATTGTCCTTGCATCCCATGGATCTTAAGAGACTGGTCTCCCCGCTTGCACAATTCAGTGTCTTCAACCTCTGATGATCATGTTGAGAGCACACCATCAACTAGTGAAAACGAATTCAATGGACAGAAAGGAAGATCTAAATTTCCTTGTAGACTGTGTGAAGGCGATCATGCTCTCCACCGTTGTCCTTTACTGGATGAAGCTAAAAAATTCTTCGATAACTGTCATATTTCACCGCAACGACTTCCTCCTGGATACAAGAAACTCTTGCCAAGTCCATCGCTAGTTTAAAATATGACTGAAACACCTTTGTTGTTGGTCGAAGCACCTACCATTGAAGATAAACCCTTTGAGTCCACACTGAACCAAAGTAAACAGGTCGAGACGGCAGTCGACCCAGTCTTGTCTTCAAAAGGTCCACCTTCATATTATACAGTCATCAAAGAGAATGAGAATGACATTGTTCAAATTATTTTTGTTAACACAGAATTTGATGAACATGGGGGCAATCTACCCATTCCTTTACCACAGGAAGGAAGTTCGTTAGAGATTCATCCGACCATTTATTCGGTCCCTCCTCCAAGCAATCTAGTCATTTCCTTCGATTGGAATCTACTAGGGAGTCCCCACCTACCATCTAATGTACCATTTTGAATCATAGTGCAAGCTTACAGAATGATCATGGCTAGTACTATCATAGATGAAGGGGCTTCCGTGAGTATCCTTTTCTCAACTGCTTGGAAAGCACTTGGTTTGTCATTGCTTCTGCCTGCGATTTGAAACCTGTCAGGCTTCAACAAAGGAACCAGTCAACCATTAGGGATCCTTCCAAATTTGCCTATAACTTTGAGAAGGAAAATCGTTCATCTAAATGTAATGGTAGTCCAAGGGCCTCTAGATTAGAATCTACTCCTTGGGTCTGACTACATTTACAGCATGGGAGCTATTGTTTCCTCACTCTTTCAATTGATATGTTTCCCGTATGAAGGCAGAATAGTCCATCTCATTGACCGGCTTTCATTCCTTGGTTCAAACATGGCTACTAGTCAAATGCCATCCCTTACTAGTCTTTTTGCACAAGGAATGTCTCATCATCCTCCAGTCCATCCACTTGATGAGCACGAGTGATTCGATGAATGTGACTAAACCCAAGGGGCATGCGCCCTGGTCTGCTTTGGCAAGAAAACCCCAGGTATAAGGTAGGTTTCTGTGTAGGATATACGACTAGTCTGACACACCCATCCATTTAGGAAAATGGGATTAGACTGGAAAAGTATTCGCGTGTCAAAGGTTATGTGAGTGGAAGCTCCCACCATTCACCTTTGTCTATTTCGATGGACAAAGCCAAGGAAGTGTTTTGTCTGCAAATGCGGACGAAACAACCTTGCTTTAATGCGAGAACTTCCATATGGTAACCTAGAAACTCTACTTCTCTTTACACCTGGGGACATGCAAACCTTTTGTACGCAAGTGAAAAGTGATCAGTGTAACTCTAACCCCGTAGATTTTTACTAACTTCAACTGCTTAAGTTAGGTGTTTGGTCTGATCAACCATTCACCTTTGCAAGGGCCAAATGGCACCAGTGAAGTAAAGGAAAGGTTTCCAGTCGAGAAGCTATCCTACCTAACCTTAGTAGTTCTTTAACTCCTAGGACAGTAGTTGGTCATCCCTAGCTTGCATACAAAAGGCTTCGGATCAAAGTTGCACATGGGGCAAGCTCCCTAAAAAATGAACCTACTAATGAGAGACATCCTTATTATACGACTAACATGAGCAATGTTTCCGCAAAATTCAAGCTCATTAAAAAATAAACCTAGCTATGAGCATATGTTCCCCCAGTGTTCAAGCTCATTAAAAAATGAACCCACTTTTGGTAAATAACCTTTGTGATCGCATTACTATTAGCTTTTGAGCCTTGGTCATGTTCTTGCCATCACCTCCACTTTTTAGCCGATCATACACCTCCACTTGATTGTTTACCCTTTTGAGGAACAGTTGCGACGAGTGATACTGTTTTCCACCTTCTTTACACTGCCATGATTTAAAAGTTCCAAACCTTACTTGGAACCAACTGCTACCCGAAAATATCACTCGTTCCTGAAAGACAAGTCTCGTTTAAGCTCTTTATAGACTAGTAAAATATAAAAAGATTGCCAAGAAATTGGCCTCTCCATCTCATTAAAGTGATTGGAAGTGCCATCCCTCCTCTATATTTTAATCATTTTGGACCTGAGGGATCATTACACAAAAATATCGAGTGCTTTTCATTTTCGACTCGTTAAAATGATCAAAAAAGTCATCCCTTTCGTATTATTTTATACTTTTTGGGACTTAAGGGATTATGCTATGAAAAAGGATTACTAGAGTTTCCTTTCCACCTCTTTTCAGACTCTCTAAAACTAAAAAGGACCGAGTTATCTTTGTCGTTAAACTTGTTAAAACAATAGTGACAAACTTGTCCATTACAGGCAAGAGCGAGTTTCGCTGTAGCTAGGCTCGCTAAAACATAGAAACATGTTTGCCCGAAGGGAAAATTATAGAACAAGCATATGTTATCCTCCTCAAGATTGACAAAAATAAAGAGGTACTGGTTAGCAATTATTGGGGAAAAATTGGGAAGAAAACTTGAAGAACTTTATTGGTAGTAGGTTTCTCTTGAACATGACACTTTCACTCCATCACCATGATTGAGTCGGGTTGGATTATTCTGTTCACCAGTCATATCACCATTGGCCGTCTGTACCATCCATTTTTGGGGTTAACGCTACCAATCCATTTTCAGTATCATTGGTATGTTCAAGAGAAGTCACTCAAATAATTCACCAACCCAGCTTATGCCTCATCCGCTGCAATACCTTCACTCTCCATTTTTCATGACCACCACCCTGAACCTTGTATCATCAGATCGTTTTCACCTCCACAAAACATTTTCTCCATTATGTGTCGTAGATATGGGATTCATTAAGGCCCTCCTACGATAGGTCACTTCTTGTCGACATCAGCTCATTATCCAAGAAGTCGACTTAGGAAAAACCCTTTCAGTACTTTGAAGCTTGCTTGCCTCAATGGCAAGTTTCTCACTTCCGGCGATAGGTTTACATCAATGGATTTTGACTGAAAGATTTTGCATGGTGTTCGACATCAACTCATGTATTCACACCACGTGAATTGTACTGCAGTACCTTGAGGGTCATTATCATTATCGGTGATTCCTCTCGTGCCTGTTAACAACTTACATCATTGGTTGGTAATTGTCTAGTCAATTTAATGTCTTAAATTGCTCTACATAAATTATCAATCCGGGTATCATAAACTGATGAAGTGTGGTGCACTATATGTGCTTAGTTAACCTTTCTCTTACTTCGTTTTTTTATAGTTTATGTTGTTTTTGGGGTTTTGTTTTTGTTGGTTTTCTAAAGTGTTTAATCAAAATAAAATGCAATAACAAAACAATGAGCTAATGACTATGAGACCCAGTATCCTTGTTGCTTCAGCAAAAGGACAAGATGATTCTATCATGTCATTAGTTCAATCAAAATAAAATGCAATAACCAAACAATGAGCTAGTGACTATGAGAGCCAGTATCCTTGTTGCTTCAGCAAAAGGACAAGATGATTCTATCATGTCATTAGTCATTAAAAGGCTATGTGCATCACTAATATACAATCAACTTGGAAGCAATTTATGTACAGCTAATATACATAAGCATAACAAAATTAAATGCAAAATTAAAGGACAACTATACAAGGCAGGGCCCCCCTACCACCTATGAAATCAAAGCAAAATTGAACACACTTGCATGAATTAAAATTGCATGAATGAAAAATCTAATCTATCAAACTTGAAAGTAATCAAGTCAAATCAAAGCAATATTTACAAAATCAAAATCTATTGTACCTTACATTCTACAAAGAAATATTTACAAAATGAAATCTACTCTACCTTACATTCTAATGTGCTCCATGACATCTACTTCACATCTCCTTCCATGTTGATAACATCAAAGCTTTATTCAAATTCTTCAAAAGTACAAAGTACAACAAAGTTCTCCATAGCTTTCAAAAGCCATCAAGGAAGAACTACAGTCTCAAGAACTAGAGACTAAAAAGACTAAAGGACT
>APFE031442652.1:0-14810 GCA_000404065.3 Pinus taeda
ATTCTATTGTCAACAATAGTTTTTTAATAAAAAATGATATAATATTCACATAAATACTCATATTATTCAAATTATATCATTAATTATTTATTGCCCTCGAGTGAACAATCACACCATCATCCAGTGCCTCATCTTCAATTCCAGCACGGTGCGAAGAAGGTGACTGTAATAATTGTTTTATCCAATCATACGCTACTTCTTCCATTATCCTCAAGTCATCGTTGTAATGATTTAGAAAAGAAAATTGCTCACCCCATGATCCGTTCCTCTTAAATTTCCACTTAACACATTTGTCGTTTCCTCATAATCTCGGTATTGATTTTCTGTTTTTTAAGTCCACGAGAGGTGATAGTCTTCCATTTTGGCTTTTGTAAGAAAATCTGTGCCCTTCCAATATTCCAAATCATAAACTGGAATTGTCACAAGGTAATTACTTGCCAAACAATTGGGAGGAAAGAGATACAACCAAACTTGGCATGGAAGACCGTGGACAGATCTCAAAGGAAACGTCATCAACTAAGTTTCTTGTTACTTTATTTCATAAGAAATGTAGTCCATTCTGATTTCAGTTCAACTTTATTTAATTTAATTCGCACTCGCATACATTGTACATAACCCATTGAGATTTTCATTTAATATTGGTGCCTAGCTGATTCGTTTGTGATAGAGTGTTTACAGCGGTGTTGATATAGCGATGGCTGGAAATTGAACAGCTGACGGAAGAATAAATCGGACGAGAAATTGAACAGCTGACGGAAGAATAAATACTTTGACAGGAATGGAATCACAAGTTTATCTGAAAACCATTGATACTCAAAATCCAATGATTAACATTGGACAAGTTTAATGTTATGTGACATTCAAGTTTGACAATTTGCAACAAAAGTAGGTAAGGATTAACAACCAGTCATTAATAATGTTAGGAATAAAAATTACTCCAACATACAAAGAAAATATTGTTTAGTGAGAAAAATGTTGGCCAATGAAAAGTGGAAATATAGATGAATATGGATTCCGGAAATATCGAATTAATTCATCATATAATAGTCACTAAATAATGGAGACCGTAGGCTGTTGCTATTTTGCTCAGTTTTGTTCTTTGAAATAAATTTTGATGACCTTCAACATTTAACGCTAACAATTTTTTTACAAAAGCAGTAAAGTACGACGTGTCAGCATAAAGTTATCCTAGTGGCTTATTTTATAATTTGTCCACTGATTTTATATTTCATTTAAGTTGTAATTAGGAGTATTAGTAGAAGAGAGTCATCAGTAAAGTAATCTTATTACATAATTGTGGTTTAAGGGGTTGATTAACTGCACCACTTTAGTATTTTTGGAAATGTGATTTGTAGATTAAGGTTAGTCGGAATTTGGGTTTACTTTTGAGAATTGATTTAGTGGGTTAACTCGAACACCTTTGGTAGGGGTTTTATAGGCTAAGAGGCTAATGACCTTACTAAAGATGATATTATTTATTAAAAATTGTGAAAATGATATTATTTATTTAAAAGTTAAATAAAATTAGTAAAATTTAATGTAATAACACATTTTTATAAAGGTAAAATTTAATTAAAAAAATTTAATATTTTAAATTATATATTAAAATATAATAAAAATAAATTAAATATTTTTAAATATATTTTTTTTGTTTTTTTTAATTTTTTAATTTTTTTCTTGTTTAAATTTAGATATTTGAAAACATTGAATAAAATTCTTTTTTAATGTAACCTAGTAACTCTTATCTGTTATAGGTGCAATGAATTCTTTGGTTATTGAATGCAATTATAAAGCATTTATACAATCAAACACAATTAACATATTGTTTTCCTAACTGTTATAAAAAAAACTATCTAAATTATCAATTCCAATCTACTAATGTTTCAATATATTGCGAAAGATTAGTTAACATTCCCCCTCTGTTATGTGGAATTTTGCATCTATGGATAAACACAACTTCCCTAGGTGGGTAACTATACCTAGAGCAATATATTTAAAGAGTTTAACCTTTTCCTATAGAAGATAAATAAGACAAGGGACCTACTTGTTATCCTTCGCTTCCCTTTGTCTCCTTTGAATAGCTCATGTCGCTCCTTCTTGAACTGAATCCGCACGATAAGTACTTGCAATCATAAACAGAGGACAAAAACCAATCAAAGCAAGAGATCTATCTACTATAAGCAAATGGAATGGAAAGAATTTACACATATAATCATCATACATAGAGACAAGAATATGGGAAAATGTGTAAAAAACTTTATTAAGTAGAAGGAAGAGCTACAACCAAAGAAGTCTGATCCCATGTCACTCATCCGGCTTGAGTTACATCTTTCATGACACCAAAAACACCACTCCGGTAGCATACCAATACTTGCTTACAATCTCAAACCTCAAACCAACAGTATCTCCTTACAAATTCTCAAATTCCAACTCCTAATCACTATGATGAGTGCTCAATTTATAGGGAAATGGAGGTGGTTTTGTCATAAATTGGGCATTGAATGGCTTTCCAATTTGGAAGTTAGCTTCCATGGAGAAAGTGATGAGAGGATAGGAGGTTATTTGATTCATTCCCTATCCAATTTCGAGTTCATAGGAGAGGATAAGAGGTGGGAATATTCATAGAACCCTATGAAGATTTCACTCAGTCTCACCCAGTGCAGGTCAAAGTGGGCCTAGGTTCTCTACAAAGTAGGCTTGAATGGGCCTAAGTGCTCTACAGCGTAGTCACCCCTAACCAAGGTTGCGCTGGTCCCTCAAGGAGTCATTTCAGGATGTCGTCGGGCCAAGAAACTGTAAGGAATGATGGCATTCAATCTAATGACTTGTCTAGGGCATGTAGCAACTGAATTAAGGTTTGACAAGCCCTAAAAGTACTGATCTAAATGATGTGAGTGATGTGCCCAAATAGACCTGTAACAATTGCCCCCTAAAGTATGAAGTCAAAAATGATAATGTCGAGTGATATGCTTTATGATGTGATGAGGAGGTTCTGAAGTGGATGGTGACCTGCATCAATTACGATACATAATATCATGATATTTTGGATTTTTCATGAATCGCTGAGGGAAGGCATACCCATGCTCTGCATATAAACTTTCATTACATGTACATATATAGTCATCTACAGATATAGTCCCATGATGGGATGACCATCAATGTAAAGCCATCATAGAGATGATTTACTACTCTCCTGAAATCGTAGCCCTGGTGGATAAAACTAGATCCGAGGTCTTCTATCTCGTCTAATTGTTCACTCGAGTACGAGTCTAACCATGTGAATATGTTATTTGAAGTCGAACATGGGAAGACATCATTTGGTTACCAGCCAATGATGTAAGTCGTTAACAGACACGAGAGAAATCACCAATAATGATAATGATCCTCAAGGTACTACAATACATTTTGCATGGTGTGAATGGATGTTTTGATGTCAAACACCATACAAAGTCCTTTGCTCAAAGGCCAATGATGTCAACCTATCGCTGGAAGCGAGAAACTTTCCGTTGATGTATGCAAGCCCCAAGATACGAAAAAGGTGTTTCTAAGTCAACTTCTTTGATAATGTGTTGATGTCGATGGAGACAAAATGTAACTGACAACAAAAGGTTTAGGAATAGTGGTCATGAAAATTAAGGTTTACGAGTCTTGTAAAGGATGATTTTAACTGAGTGACTTCTCTTGAACATGTCGGTGACAATGAATGAATTGGCAACATTGACCCAAAATCAAAGTAATGGATCGTATGATAGACCATAGGTATGATAACCATCAAGCAGATAACGCAACCTAGGTAGTCATAAAGATGAAGTGAAAGTGTCATGTTTAAGAGAAACTTGCTACCATAAAGTGGTTTACCCCTTTTCCCATTTTCCGCGGTCATTGCTGACCAATACCTCTTTATTTTTTATTAAGCTTGAGGAGTATAACATATGCTTGTTGTATAATTCCACCCTTCGGGTGAATCCATTGCTATGTGATGTTTTAACAAGTCTAACAAAGGTGAAACTTGGTCTTGTCATGATGTAAAAGTTTGTCTATATTTGATGTTTTAATGAGTTTAACGACAATGATAACTCGGTTCTTTTCATGTTTAGAGAGTTTGAAAAGGGGAAAAAAGAAAACTCCTTAAGTTCTTTTTTGTAGATTTGTCTCTGAAGTTCGAAAAAGAGTAAAATAATATGAGAGAGAACCTATTGACCATGTTTGATCAGTGAATTCCTTTTTCATAAATAATCTATCTCAGTCTGGAAAAGGGTTAAACTTATACTGACTATATGTTGTTTCCAATACGTTAACGAGCTGAAAAGGACAAGTGCTCGGCAATCTTTTCATATTTCAAGAGTCTAAAAATAGCTTAAAGAGGACTCCACTTAGAGGAACGAGTGGTGTCTAGGATAGCAACTAGTTTCTGTGATGTTGGAACTTCTAAAAACATGCTGATTTATGTAAGTAGGTTGGCTAATAAGACCACTCATTGTAACTGTTCCTCAAAAAAGGTAAAAAAATCCAAGTGAAAGCGTATGATAAGTGACGAAGATAATGGCGATGGAAGGAGACAAACCAAGGCTCATCTGACAGAAGATGCTGATGGAATGGCAATCACGAGAGTTATGTTAGTGTCAGTCTTTCCAGCCTTCCTCCAGTGATCAAATATGCTCTTACAAAGTGGTCTCAGAGTATCAAGGTCAAATTTTGTCATTTCAGTGAGTCTTCAAGAAAAATTTGGTCACTAGGCATTAGGTCTAGGGTTTGATTTCACTGCTTTCAAATTTGCCCAAATTTCAATTTATGTCATCATTCAGCTGAGTGTATCATCATTAACAGGGTTGTCATCATCATATCAAGTTCCATTGGGTCATTTCACACCTTGTTCATGCTTCAGTTGCGCCCAGGCAAGGTCATTTCCCTCTCCTAGGGCTTTGAAGGCAATTTCTCTTGGACGGTCAAATCATCGGCAAAAATTGTATCCAGATGTTCATACACCTTCCCCTATCCTTCATGTACCTTATCAAACACTTCCCATGATTGAGATTCCCCAAATTCTTCAATTTTCCACAAGCCCTAGTTACTTGCTACAACCTGGCAATTTTCTAGGCTAGGCCTGTGTTTTGCCCTTTTGGACCCCTTCCCCTCGCTCGATCTCTGAGATTCCACTTTCCCCTACTTCCAAACATCCCTCCCTACTTCCAAAATTTTTCCCAAGAATTTAGAAGCCCCTTATCCCCTTCATTTCCTTTCATTTCGACAAAATCCCTTGTTTCACACATTGGGATAAGTTTCACTCAAAAGATGTTCCAGAGCAATCAAAGATGAATTTTGGAAAACGGAGAGAATTTTTTGTCCATAACATGCCAAGGAAGAAAAACCTCCTTCACTTTTTACACAGGTGTCATGGTTTTAGAGAAATGTCAAAAATATCGTTACCTCAGGAGAATCAAATGCACCTCTAAAGTGACCTTGGGAAAATCACATTTTCTCCTAGCTTGGTTGGCCAAATGACTTGTTTTATGAGTCAAATGATAACTAGACACAAAGATCTTTCCAATGAGCGATCATGAGCTCAATTTGGAGTTGAGGAAGGCATTCTAAAGTTGACTACAACAGCACTCTGCCTTGAGGCAGCCTCATTTGGCACATTTTGACCAGTCTTGGGAGATTTCATTTTTGACAAAGTAAATGAACTCCAAATTGTAAAATTCCACTTGGGTTGGAGAGTAGACTCAAAGACCTTTCCAACGAGCTATCATGAGCTCAATTTGGATGTCAAGAGAGGCACGCAACGTGTCAGGAAGGGTGCGTTACGCGTTGGGGGCACGCCACACGTCAGGGAATTTTTTTCAGTGTAATTTTACACATGCGCTACACGTCAGAGGGGCGCTATGCATTGGGAAAGGTGCACTACGCGTTGGGTTTTTCGCCCAATAAACTACCAGCAAGCTACCAAATCCTCTTTTCTCTGAAGAAAATTTCAGGTAGGCCTCTCCTCCATGGCTAGTTTTGGTTTTGCAAGATGAGCATGAGCTTTATGAGCAGCAGAAGATTCGTGAAGACCGGGAATTGGCCCGTAGGAGACCCGGTGATTTGACACCTATCGATCGAGAATCTATGATCATTCGGGTGAACACTCATTTAGAAAAGTTGATAGCCAAGGCAAACAGGGACAAAGATATGCTCCGCCACATGAAAAATCATTATTGGACCCGCATGCATGTGTGCAAGGCAAAAATGAAGGTTCTCAAGAAACGATTGGCCAAGGCACTAAAATGGAGGAAAAGGCCTGATCCAATTCAGATTTTGGCTGAAGCCACCTTGAGGGAGCATGGCACTCAATGATACACCCTCAACTCAAAATTCAGACAATTTGGAGCAATTTTGGTAATTTTTGAAATTTTTTTGTCAAAAACAGGTTTTTGCCCTCAACGCGTAGCGCGCCGCGCGCTACCCTTAAGTTGGGGAGGTCTATTTCAGGAAAGGTTTGCATTTTTGGATTTTTCATGACAAAATACACTTGCTCAGTCATGGCCAAGAAGTTTCATGGAGATTTGAGCCCCCAAAAGGTCAAACAACAAGCAAAAAATGACCTTCTGCCACTTTTTGGACACACAGGAACCAGTCTTGGGAGATTGCAATTTTGGAGGGGCAAATGGACACCAAATTGAAAAATGCCACTCGGGCGGGAAAGTAGACATCCAGACCTTTCCAACAAGCCCACTTGTGCCTCATTTGGATGCCAGGAAGTGCCTCAAAACTGGCCTGAAAGGCGTGCTGTGCGTAGAGAAATGGCGCGCTACGCGTTGGGGAAATTGGCCAGTTTTACATCTTCAGCTCAGGAAAACGCAATATTGACCAGTTTTGACCTTTTAGTGGGATTTTTCATCCTCTTTTATGTAATTTCATGATTGACATGGCACTTTTTACCTATTCTAGAAGATTCATTCATAAAATGGCAAAAAATTAATGAATGAATTGGTTTCCAAGTTTATAGAGGCAAGTTGTTTTGATTGCCTAGTTTGTAGTGCTCAGTTTAGAATTGGTTGAAACAACTCCTAGAAGGAGGAGCTCGACCCCTAGAGGTTAGGGAATGGTTTGGCTTGGTCTATATATGTAATTTTTCATTCAGTAGCAAAGGTTAGACTCTTGGGATAGTTTTGGGACTATATTGTACATATCTTATCAGCATTTTTGGCAAAGGAAGACCAGGGTTTTGCAGCACTACTTGGGATCCATGTGGCTTTATGTCTTGATGGTGTGTTTCTTTAAGTTCTTTTAAGTTATGTATGTGCATCATTATCTCTCTTGAATCTTCTCTTATTAAGCAAATGAAGTGTTAAGGTAGAATCCATGAAATTGCCATGCTCTGCCTTTAAAGTTGTTTAATATTCTATGTTTTCTTTAGTTTAAGGAGAATCCTTGAGACCCCTTGCTCTCCTTAGCCTCTCACTGGTCTGATCTATCCATCTCACCTGCTTTAAGGTATCAAAACAATTGCCTATCCTGCCCCAAGTGGACCTCTGCAAAAATTGTGCTTCATCCTCGCACCCAAAATTGCCTTTCCCTTGATTTCAACAAAATCATAAAAAATCAATCCTAAACTCTTTGTACTTAATACCTAGCCTAAAATCAGTCATCAATTCGGTCATCTCGAGCCTTTTCAAATATCTTTTGCCGAGTTTGACCCGGAGAGAGCCCTCTCTTGTCCTCGTAGGGCTAGCTACGAGGCTGAGCGTGGTTTGATGTGGCCTTGAGTCTTGCCTTATTTCAGCCTAAGGCGAATTTGAGCGCTAACATAGTGGCAACCATACTGTGGAAGAACTGGTTTTCTTGTTAGTGTTATTTGATTTATAGCTATAGACGGAGTCTAAAGTCACGCCAGGTAGCCTTCGAACTACACATTTCTCTGCGAGTTCATAGTAGATAAACGCTGCTTCAGTTGATCTTCGGTGTAGCTTGTAATTGTAACACTTAACTTATAAATTGCCCTAGTACATGTATCAAGTTCAGATCTGATGGTTGATGGTGAACAACGATCAGACATAAGAAGGCTGAGATCATTCACCTGGCGACTCCATTCACTAAACAATCTAGAAATCGATGCTTCATGGTGACTTCACTGCAGGGAGATCAGTAGCTGTGAGATTCTCAAGATGGACCAAATCATGAGAAGATACGCTCCCCTGAGCCGAGATCACATTCCAGGTTTTCCGAATAAGATGCCCAAGGTAGATTGGTCAAGGAATCTACCTACGTTTAACAATGATGGTAAGAAAGATGTTGCTTTACATTTGGTTAGATTTCATATGCATATTCGCAAGTTGAAAGTGGATTTTCCTGAAGATTGCTTGATGAAGATATTCTTGGCCACTCTGGAAGGTGAAACCCAATCTTGGTATGAAAATTTGCCGCCTGCTTGTATTTACTGCTTAAAAGATTTTCATGCCCTGTTCATTGAAAGATATCAAGCATCTTATCCATCATTAAATTTAGTTCATGACTGTTGCAAACATGCTTATAGTTTTATTGAAAGCCTTGAGGAATATTATGAAGATGATAATTTTATGGACAATGAGATCATGGAAGCACTGTACGAGAAACCATTTCAGCAACATGAAGAGAACCTAGAGGATTCCCATCAAGATGCTTAGGAAATTTTGCAGCATAATCAAGATCAACAGGTTGAAGAGTGCCATATGGCTGAAAATGATGAAAGGGAGAATGACATTTCAAATCTGCCCACAGAAGAAGACAACATGAAAATTGTAGATTGTGATAATGTCCATTCAGCTATTTCATATCAACATTCAGATTATGATGACCAAGCATATCTTGTGCTGAAGCCCATCAAAGAGAACTCTGCTGTTGAAATCATCTGGAATATAGAAGACAGAGGTATGGATTCAAATGTTCTCAGTCATGCTGCTAGTCTGTCATCAGAAAAGAGTCTTCATGAGGAGGTCATTCAGTCAGCTCATGAACAACAAGATGACCTACCATATTGTCAGACTACAGAAGATCAGAGCATGCAGGATTACCTTTCAGATTCTTCATATGTTTCATGTGTTGAAATGTTTTTACAAGAGGAGATATGCTCATCTGCCTGTTCAGAGTTTTTTGAAGCCCATGAGCATACTTTTACCGAAGAACATGATGAAGGCAGATCAAAATTTGAAGCAAAGGACACCCTGTTCTTTCAGCAGGAGGTGGCAATGGCAAATCTTCATGTTTTTTAAGATCCTCTAGCAAGTTTGTTGCAGCTAGCAGTGACAGTGTTTATTGCGGTGTTCAGTGATGAAGGAGATCATGGTCAACTATGTTTTTGGATGCCAAGCGATAGGTTTGTACTGTTGACCAGAAGATCTGATAGGAAGAATCAGTTAAGAAGGCATCTGCTTGATTGGTTACATTGGCATTATGATATAGTTTGATGGTATTTTGTCTTGTAAGAAACATAGGCGGTTATGTACTGCCATCAAGTTTTAAATTTTAAGTTCAGGTCTTGAGTTAGTTTGTTAGAGTCAAGTTTTTTCCATCATTTCAATTTGTCATCGAGTCGGTTTGAGTCAAGTTTCAGTTAAGTTTCAGTCAGTTTTCAGTCAAGTTTTCATTCAATAAATGTGTCAAAGGTTTTGTGTTATCCGTTCAAAATAATGACTCCATCGCCCAATGGATGAAGGCACTAGTCTGCTCTCCCAAAGATCTGCGGTTCTTGGCACCTCCAAGGAGCTACCATCCCCATTGGAGCCAATGTTAGTGTCAGTCTTTCCAGATTTCCTCCAGTGATCAAATATGCTCTTACAAAGTGGTCTCAGAGTGTCAAGGTCAAATTTTGTCATTTCAGTGAGTCTTCAAGCAAAATTTGGTCACTAGGCATTAGGTCTAGGGTTTGATTTCACTGCTTTCAAAGTTGCCCAAATTTCATTCTATGTCATCATTCAGCTGAGTGTATCATCATTCAGAGGGTTGTCATCATCATGTCAAGTTCCATTGGGTCATTTCACACCTTGTTCATGCTTTAGTTGCGCCCAGGCAAGGTCATTTCCCTCTCCTAGGGTTTTGAAGGCAATTTCTCTTGGACGGTCAAATCATTGGCAAAACGTGTATCCAGATGTTCATACACCTTCCCCTATCCTTCATGTACCTTATCAAACACTTTCCATCACTGAGATTCCCCAAATTCTTCATTTTTCCACAAACCCTAGTTACTTGCTACAGCCTTGAAATTTTCTAGGCTAGGCCTGTGTTTTTCCTTTTTGGACCACTTCCCCTCGCTCGATATCTGAGATTCCACTTTCCCCTACGTCCTAACATCCCTCCCTACTTCCAAAAATTTTCCCAAGAATTTAGAAGCCCCTTATCCCCTTCATTTCGCTTCATTTCCACAAAATCCCTTGTTCCACACATCGGGATAAGTTTCACTCAAAAGATGTTCCAGAGCAATCAAAGATGAATTTTGGAAAACTGAGAGAGGTTTTTGTCCCAAACATGCCAAGGAAGAAAAACCTCCTTCACATTTTACATAGGTGTCATGGTTTTAGAGAAATGTAAAAAATATCGTTGCCTCAGGAGAATCGAATGCACCTCTGAAGTGACCTTGGGAAAATCCAATTTTATCCTCGCTTGGTTGTCCAAATGACTTTTTTGATGAGTCAAATCATAGCTAGACACAAGTATATTTCTAATGAGCTATCATGAGCTCAATTTGGAGTTGAGGAAGGCATTCCAAAGTTGACTGCAACAGCACTCTGCCTTGAGGCAGCCTCATTTGGCACATTTTGACCAGTCTTGGGAGATTTGATTTTTGACAAGGCAAATGAACTCCAAATTGTAAAATTCCACTTGGGTTGGAAACTAGACTGAAATACCTTTCCAACAAGCTATCATGAGCTCAATTTGGATGTCAGGAGAGGCGCGCTACGTGTCAGGAAGGGCACACTACGCGTCAGGGAATTTTTTTCAGTGTAATTTTACACGTGCGCTACGCGTCAGAGGGGCGCTATGCGTTGGGCAAGGTGCGCTACGCGTTGGGTTTTTTGACCAATAAAATGACAGCAAGCTACCAAATCCTCTTTTCTCTCAAGCAAATTTCAGGTAGGCCTCTCCTCCATGGCTAGTTTTGGTTTTGCAAGATGAGCATGAGCTTTATGAGCAGCGGAAGATTCGTGAAGACCGGGAATTGGCCCGTAGGAGAACCGGTGATTTGACACCTATGGATCGGGAATCTATGCTCATTCGGGTGAACACTCATTTAGAAAATTTGATAGCCAAGGCAAACAGGGACAAAGATATGCTCCGCCACATGAAAAATCATTATTGGACCCGCATGCATGTGTGCAAGGCAAAAATGAAGGTTCTCAAGAGACGATTGGCCAAGGCACTAAAATGGAGGAAAAGGCTCGATCCACTTCAGATTTTGGCTGAAGCCACCTTGAGGGAGCATGACACTCAATGATACACCCTCAGCTCAAAATTCGGACAATTTGGAGCAATTTTGGTCATTTTTGAATTTTTTTGTCATAAACAGGTTTTTGCCCTAAACGCGTAGTGCGCCGCGCGCTACCCTTAAGTTGGGGATGTCCATTTCAGGAAAGGTTTGCATTTTTTGATTTTTCATGACAAAATACACTTTCTCAGTCACGGCCAAGAAGTTTAATGGATATTTGAGCCCCCAAAAGGTCAAAAAACAAGCAAAAAATGACCTTCTGCCACTTTTTGGACACACATGAAGCAGTCTTGGGAGATTGCAACTTTGGAGGGGCAAATGGCCACCAAATTGAAAAATTCCACTTGGGCGGGAAAGTAGACATTTAGACCGTTCCAACAATCCCACTTGTGCCTCATTTGGATGCTGAAAAGTGCCTCAAAATTGGCCTGAAAGGCGCGCTATGCGTAGAGAAATGGCGCGCTACACGTTGGGGAAACTGGCCAGTTTTACGTCTTCAGCTCAGGAAAATGCAGTATTGACCAGTTTTGACCTTTTGGTGGGATTTTTCATCCTCTTTGATGTAATTGATGTAATTTCATGATTGACATGGCACTTTTTACCTATTCTAGAAGATTCATTCATAAAATGACAAAAAATTAATGAATGAATTGGTTTCCAAGTTTATAGAGGCAAGTTGTTTTGATTGCCTAGTTTGTAGTGCTCGGTTTAGAATTGGTTGAAACAGCTCCTAGAAGGAGGATCTCGACCCCTAGAGGTTAGGGAATGGTTTTGCTTGGTCTATATATGTAATTTTTCATTCAGTAGCAGAGGTTGGACTCTTGGGATAGTTTTGAGACTATATTGTACATATCTTATCAGCATTTTTGGCAAAGGAAGACCAGGGTTTTGCAACACTACTTGGGATCCATGTGGCTTTATGTCTTGATGGTGTGTTTCTTTTAGTTCTTGTAAGTTATGTATGTGCATCGTTATCTATATTGAATCTTCTCTTATTAAGCAAATGAAGTGTTGGGGTAGAATCCATGAAACTCCCATGCTCTGCCTTTAAATTTGTTTAATATTCTATGTTTTCTTCAGTTTAAGGAGAATCCTTGAGACCCCTTGCTCTCTTTAGCCTCTCACCGGTCTGATCGATCCATCTCACCTGCTTTAAGGCATCAAAACAATCACCTATCTTTCCCCAAGTGGACCTCTGCAAAAATTGTGCCTCATCCCCACACCCAAAATTGCCTTTCCCTTGATTTCAAAAAAATCATAAAAAATCAATCCTAAACTCTTAGTACTTAATACCTAGCCTAAAATCAGTCATCAATTCGGTCATCTCGAGCCTTTTCGAATATCTTTTGCCGAGTTTGAGCCGGAGAGAGCCCTCTCCTGTCCTCGTAGGGCTAGCTACGAGGCTGAGCGTGGTTTGATGTGGCCTTGAGTCTTGCCTTATTTCAGCCTAAGGCAGATTTGAGTGCTAACAAAAGGTTGGATAAAGCAGAAGAGAGAAAGCTAAAAGAACAAGGTTCAGTGCATGAAAATGGTGGAGAAGAACCCCCTCCTTCTCCTTCCACGAGTGAAAGTTCTTCTTCCTCTCATCACCATAGAAATTGAAGGGATGCATCTAAGAAACCTTTCGTTAAATTAGATGTCAAATTTGATCTTCCCATGTATAACGGTGAAAGTAATGCATAAAAGCTTGATAAATGGATTAGGAATATTGAAATCTATTACATGATTCAACAGATCGAAGAGGATGAGGCAAAGATCCAGTTGGCCTCTCTTCGACTGAGTGGCACCACTCTCGTCTGGTTGGAGAGAAAATTGCGAAGCAGTAAGAGTGTGGGTAATCTTCTTTCCTCATGGCCTAGTTTTATTTCTGCATTAAAGGAACAATTTTATCCCTTGGGTGATAAGCAAAAAGCCTTAATGGATTGGCAATACTTAAGGCAAAGCAGAGGTCAGGATGTTCAAATATTTACCAAGGAGTTTAGAAAACAAGCACTTAATTTGGGCATTGCACTTGACTCACTTGAAGTAGTAACTAAGTATATTGGATCATTATATAGTTACATTAGACATTCATTATTATTGTTTGAACCAACTACTATTGACTTGGCCAGTGTAAAGGTCATTCATCTTGAGAACAGGGGAAAAAATGAAAGATATGATCATTCCAAGAAACCACCTTTCAAACCTCCAAATGGTAAACCCAAAGTGAAAGGAAAGGGAAAGGAGAAGAGGATGAAATCAACCAAGAAAGATGAAGGAGAAAGGGCTTATTTCACTCATTGTAAAAAGGAAGGTCACGACGACGATCATTGTTGGAAACTGTACCTAGAAAAGAGACCAACGAAGTATGGAGGAAAAGGCAAGCAGAAGACAGTGGCGACTGTGCAACAAGACCTTGGTTCCAATTCTGGAGATGAAGCATTGATCACGGCAGCAGGAACAAAAGGTACTCTTACACCTTATGTTAATTTTGAATCACATGAAAGCACTAGTTCAACAGATGAGTCTCTTCCTAATGAACGAAAGAGAATTGAGTTTTTTTTCATATTAGAGTTGTCATAAATCATACAAAAGTGGAAACTCTATTTGATACCGGATCCCAAGAAAATTTAATTTTAGAGTCTTTGGTAAAGAAGCTAGGCTTAAAAACCAAACCACATCCAAAACCTTACCCACTTGGATGGATACATGATAAAGAAAAATTGAATGTAACTAAGTAGTGCAAGGTTAAATTTGTGATCGCTTCTAAGTTAGTGGATGAGGTAGAACTTGATGTGATACCAATGGATATCTGTGGCATGGTGTTAGGGATTCCATATCTATATGATAGGAAAGCAGTCTTCTTCCATCATGAAAACAAATACCAAATCACAAAATATGGGGTAGAATATATTGTAAGGGCTCATCAAACTAAAATTAATGCCAGCATTGTAAGTGTAGGTCAAATGAAGAGGTTGGTGAATTCCAGTAAGGGTTTCATGCTTATGGTTGTAAGGGGGAAGGATGAAGAATTATCCAATGCTTTCCATGGTTGTTATCATGTGCATAAAATTGAATTATGTGAATGAATTTCTAACTATGATGAGATGTTTCAAGAACCAAGGGGATTACCTTCGAAGAGGGAAATCCAACATGAGATCCATTTGTAGCATGACGCTCCTTTACCAAACATTGGCATGTACAGGATGTCGACTATTGAGATGGAGGAGATCAAAAAGCAGGTGTAGGAACTAATGAACTAATGGGTCATCAGATCGAGCACTTCTCCGTGTGGCTCACCGATTGTCTTAGCGCTGAAGAAAGATGGCACATGGAGGATGTGCATGGATTACTGAGCACTAAACAAAATCACGGTGAAAAATCGTTACCC
>APFE031442652.1:17251-31145 GCA_000404065.3 Pinus taeda
G
The DNA here is from genome assembly GCA_000404065.3 of Pinus taeda. Taxonomy (NCBI): domain Eukaryota; kingdom Viridiplantae; phylum Streptophyta; class Pinopsida; order Pinales; family Pinaceae; genus Pinus; species Pinus taeda. The sequence continues at coordinate 17,253 of APFE031442652.1, forward strand.
GGGACAATGCCTTTCGTCTCAATTTTCTGACATATATGCAAATGTACTCCATAGTGAATGTGGAAAACTTAAAGCTTTATGAGCCACTATTGATTATGAGAATCGAAGAGGTGGGATCAGTTCCTACAGTTGATGATTTGCACCAGAGTATCTTGATGAGTTGCCTGAAGATATCATCCTTGACAGAAGAACCAGGACTTCATGATGGGGAGATGTGGGATACCATTGAGTTGGTTTCAAAGGGATGCACCCTATCAAGGAAAAATGGTTGGAAAAATAAAGAGTGAGGGAACAATTCCCTCACTTGCCAATTGAATGATAAGATTTTGGCAATCCAAAAGCTCCTTAATGGGGAGGATTGATCCAGGTGGATCTCCAGACACTAGTGGCATGAAAAAGGCTCAAAATTCAAATTGGCATAAATTCAATTAACTTGACATCAGATCGAAGTGCTCATCACCCTGATTCCAATGGTGTGAACTCCACTCCAATCCGAGTCCATATGAAGAATATAGAAGCAATCAATGTTCGGGGTTGACTTACCGATGTGGCAGGCTTAAGGAGGGCGCAATTTGGCAAGAATCCGACACCAGAATCTGACAAGTTTTTTGGGCGAAATTGTGGGTCTGTTAATTTGTCTAATATCCCCTAAGGTTCTATAAAATTTCTAAAGTGCGCGACAGGCCATAACCCCCACCGCTCCTGGTGAAACCTTATTTATTTTTTAATTAAAAAAAATACAAAAATATGGGTCGGGCGGCCATGACCTTGTCGCCCCCGGAACTGCCACAACAATTTACATTAAAAAAATGGGCCAGCGGCCATGACCCCACCGCCCCTGGAACCACCATCACATATAATATATATATGGGGGGTGGGCTGTTAAGCCCGCTGCCCCTCCACTCATCTCATTATATACGACGACGGAAGGATGGGGATGGGCCACCATTCCGGCGGACCCGCCGCCCAGTATAACAAAAAAAAACCATGTAATAAAATGGGAGGGGCGGGATTTGATCCCCCAACCCCTCCTTAATGATTTTCTTTTATTAACCAATGCACCACTGGTCCCTCTTCGGATATCTGCCCGAAAGAAAAATATATAAACCTTTCTACACAGTGCGCCCAAGGGAAAGTGTGACATATTTTTCGAGGTAGATGAATTGCAAGAGGCGGAACCATGAGCAAACTTGTGATAGGGGGTAGAACCTTGCCTGAGCACATTTTCCAGGGGGTCAGTTGTGGTCCAATGTAAGAATTGGGTAAGTTTATATCAATTTTGCACCTCTCGGTGACAAGAACTCAATGGTGATGCCAGTTTCTGCAATAGAGCTCTCCATTTTCGGCCATTTTACAAATTTGAAGTATAAGACTCCTTTTGTAAATGTTGATTGTACTTCTTCTTTCTCATGCCACTTAATGAATGAAGGTCTCCCCATTGATTGACTAGGGCCTGGAGATGTAGTCCAAATTGGATGAACTCTGTTATCAAGTCTCTTGTCTTCTTTCATGTGTTTATGTGTTTCTCCTCTTCTCTCATGTGCACATTAAATTTGTATGGTTAAGCTGCAATTTATCCATGTAATTCTTTAATACATCTATAAGAAAAACATCTTGGATCACTCATAAAACTCCTTATCCTTTTCCCCATAGTACCTCCCTTACAAGTACTTCTTCCTGAAGAGTCCCTTGAATTCATGCCAACTCAACTCCTCTGTCCTGATGTCTCTTACACGCTTCACATCTTCCCACTAGATATTTACTTTCCCTTTGAGATTGAAAATAACTATCTTGACCTTGAATTTCTCTGTATAGTCATGTAGCTCGAAGAACTTCTTCATTCCAAGCAACCATGCCTTTTCATCCTTCAGTTCTTCAACACTCCATCGAATGTAGGTGGCTTGGATTTCTCGAACTCATCCGACAAATATCCCCTCTCACTCCTCTTGTAAGGATGATAACGATAATGACCATGATACCTGTCTGAACTAGAACTAGAATAGAACCCATAACCACTGCCTCTCCTGTGAGGTGTATCAAAGAACCTACCATCTCTGACTGTGTCATCCCTATCTGACCTGTGCCCACCATGAGACCTACTACATATGTTCCATCACTCTTGTCCTTTTGTTCATAACTAATCTATGGCTATCCCTTTCTCTGCAAGTTTGAAAAAATCTGAAGGATAACAACATTGACCTCTGCTTGTTTTTCCTATGCCGTGGCAAGTCTTTCCTATGACTGAATGATCCTACCATTATCTGCCTTACAATTTTTTATTTTTGCCTTTAAAATTCTTAAGGTTTTTGCTATGTCTAGGGAGTACTCATCTATGTGCTGCTCATCTGATCTATAAGGAGAGTCTTGTGAATTGTAGTCCAACATTTTGCTAGTCATATGTGAGCCTCTTCTCCATGAAAACATATCGTGTCAGATAACCAAATATAACATAATCAACATACCTCAGTGAAGTTTAGGGGATGCCATCTCATCTACAAAATAAATCCAGATTATAATGAGACATGTATATACATAATCATATCAATATATCGCCATCATGCATGATAATGTTAACTGCATACAATTTCCTCATGCACGACAACAATGGCCATGACAGTGCATGCATAACAACCACATAGACATTGACATGCATGTACAACAATCATTTTTACCCCGAGGTCAAGTGCTACACCCTCACTCTGATACTAATCTGTACCCATCCCTCCCACATTTACCTAATTTCGTCAGTATGCCAAGGTAAACTTGACATCCTACAAGGTTTACATGACACTAAAGGGCCAAAGGACCACCCTAGGTGACCAAACCTTGAGATAAACTAATTTTTCAGTGAACTAACACCCCAAATGCATGCACAAGCCTGCATGAGTGTGGTTGTGACCCTCCATCTGCATGAAAAAGCCTGGCTGAGTGCGGTTGTGACCCAAAATCCCTAGTTCAGTTACTGTGGTCCCGAGATTTGAGCCACAATTCCAGGCCACCCTCCAGACCACTGCCCATGACTTCATGAAACTTTACAGAATGATAAAAGACTTGAATACAATTCTAAACATAGAAAACTTGATCAAGGACTTGAACTAACTAGGCCTAACCATTACAATAATTTCATCAAACACATAGTGAACATGTAATCTACAGGTCATGAATTCATCTTTGAACATAGGAGTCTGAAACTTATCTAAGAATCACCAAGAAGGTCTAATTCCCTCTCATAATAGTTGCAATAACACTTGTTAGCCCATGCATTCATTAATCATCAAGTACTTACCCAATCCTAAACTAGACATAGGTTAATTGCAAATCCATTCCTATAACTAGCACATAACTATATTACTAACCATGACATAAAAACCATCAAATCACCATAATAACATGTACAAATTCTCATAGAACACAATAGGAAAATATCTCTTATTAATTGATGCAGAAGCCAACCAAGTCAGGCACGTACCACTTGACCATAGATTGGGCTAAACCAAATCTTTCTTTCAGCTAATCACCCTCGTTCCATATTCTAAGCATGAATGTGGGAACTCAAGACATAAACAACCAGGTCTTCCCAGAGATTAAACCACCTCCACCCTTAGGCTACCGCGATCCCGCCAAAACTGGTCAAGAGATCACTAAGCCCATAACAAGCTTAGATGCCTTAGAGTTTCCTAATCAATACCTTGAGGTATTTTCTTGTTTCCACCCACCTATCAAGGGCTTCCCGGAGATTAAACCACCTCCACCCCCAACCCTTGGGAGTTTTTTTGAGACCAACTCACCCAGTTCCAAAACCTTCCGACAATCTAAAGCTCAACCAAATAAAAAAATCACATCACACCATAACTATCTAGAAATGGAAAGGCAAGGATGAAACCATTGTCACACCCGGAAAAACCCATGTCAATGAAAACAAAAGAACCAAATACACCAATTCATGTTCCATGCTTTCACAAACCAGTTAGGAAATCGCACATGTAGCCTGTTATCTGCAAGTCTTCTTGCTAAAGCTCCTTGATCCAACCTTTCTTTCTTTTCCTTTTATTTAATTTTCCTTCCATTGCCTTTCTTTGCTTGCTTTCTTGCTTTTTCCTCTTGGTGATGTTCTCTCTCTAAAACTAATTCCAAAGCCAAACCAAAAAAAAGTTATGAACTAATCCTCAGAAGCCTTTTTATTATTAAGGCCTTTATTTTATTCATTTTCCTCTATTTTTTTTGAATTTTCCTCTCATGCAAACCTGTGGCCTTTAATATTCCTTTTCTCTTATTTTCCTTTATTTTCATAAATAAATGACAATTAATGCTTCTTTGCCTTCGACAATGCCTCTTCCAATTTCCTTAGCTATAAATAAACTGAAAGTGACACCCACTAGGATGCCATTGCCCAACATTTAGCTTGGAATACATGTTCCATGACCTTTGAACTTTATTACATGAACTTTTAACACGGGACTGTTACAGTGATCAAGCCACAATTACACATGTTTATCGTAGGCCCAGATGGGTGGTTCAAGGGGCATACTCAAAACATTTTTTTAAATTGAGCATAATATAACAATGAGTTCGAATTTAGTGAACAACAAGAATAGGGGAAATTCACCCATCTGAGTATGTAGGGAAGCAAGGGATCATTGCCTTGATGAACAGGGCATATGCTAGATGGGGCAGATTGGCCATTATCAACCTTCAACCCAAACATGAAATTTTGAAAATTTTACAATATTTTAAAGAGAAATAAATAATTTTATATAAAAATGACGAGAAACTGAAATTATCATGTTATACACAAGATAATAAGTAAGTGAAGATAAAAAAATTCAAATAGGGTCCCCATTTCTTTTTCAAATAAATGGGGGGTTTTTGTATACATGACAACATAATACTAAGAATCCTCTGAGTTTCTTGAAAGCATTAGGAATTTTATGCTCCCTTGTAGCTTTGATTTTGTTAGGATCCACTTTTTCACCCTCATGTGATACAATATGATGCAAATATTATACTGCTTGAACCCCAAAGGCACACTTGGAAGGATTTGCATATAGTTGTTTCTCTTCTAATAGTGTTAAGACACTGTCAAAATGTCTTACATGCTCTTCCCAATATTTCTTATAGATTAGTACGTCATAAAAAAAATTAACACAAAATTTTAAAGGGCTTGAAAATAGAATTCATCAAGCTTTGAAACGTTGAAGGGACATTTTTAAGTCCAAATGGCATAACCAAAAAATTATGATGATGAGTCTTGGTCTAGACTCGAAACGTCGACCAATATAAAGATGAACACTGTGGAAAATCCGAATTCCTCTCAGAAACCACACCACAGTAATCTACAATCCAAAAAAAAAAAGACCTTCATATTTTCTAAAGGATATTTTCAGAATGTCTTTTTGCCTCATTCTAATTTGATGATATCTATAATGAAGATCCAACTTAGTAAATAAAATTTCTCCATGTGATTTATCTAATAATTCATCAATGATGTGAATAAGAAACTTATCCTTGACTGTCATTTTGTTGAGCTATCTGTAATATGGACACATACACCATTAACCATCGTTTTTTATAACCATCACCATTGGTGAAGAGAAAGCACTCTAGCTAGGTTGAATGATGCCTGCCTCTATCGTTTCTTGAACCGTAATTTCAGTCTCACTATTCTATGCATGCGGATAACTGTAAGGCCTAACATCAGGTGGTACACATCCAGGTTGCAAATGAATAGAATGGTCATGATCTCGAGCAAGTGGAATACCCTTAGACATATCTCCAAATTCCTTAAAATGATTGTTGATAACTTTTTGGAGATCCATTAGAATAGAGGATATAGATGTTTGAACATCTAGTGAACACATGCAATTATACCACGGTGTCCCTTTTTTATTTATCAATTTTGTCATACTATTAGAGCTTATCACTTTATTGTGTTTCCCTTGGATAACTCTAAGCTCAATTTCTTTTCCTTTTGATAAAAATCTTATGAAAAGATCTTGGAAATTAAGGGTCATTGTTCCCAATGATTGTAAGCATTGTAGCCCTATACAACATCAACACCTCCCATTTGGATTAAAATCATGGGATAACCAAAAAATACTTCCCCATGTTTAGATTAATATTATGAAGCTTCCTTAAGCAATTTATGGTACCTCCATCTGTAATCATTACTTGAAATTATGGTGCTAGATATATAAAGTAATTAAGAAGTTTTTCCAATTTATAATTTATGAAGTTATGGGTTCTACCTGAATCAACCAATACTGTTACTTTTCCATTTTTGATATAGCCTTCTGTATTGAGGTATTGTGGAGTATTGACGCTAGCCAATGCATGGTAAGATATTGTTGGAGTAGTCTCTTCTAGATCTAGATCTTGTGAGGTTTCCGCTTCTTGATCGTCTTCATTTTCACCATCTATGTCAAATGATTTCTTCTCACTATATTTATGCCCCTTACTATACTTGTTATCACAATTGAAACATAATCCCTTTATTCTTCTTCCATCAATTTGTTGAGGAGTCAACCTTTCCCCTTTAGGACAGGGAGCATAATTTTCTCTATAATTATTAGTGACCAATTTTCTAGTTGCCATATTTCTTATTTCAACTTTCCTTGCTAGACTTGAAGCATTTAGGTTCAAATAGACACACCTCATGTTGGATGCTTCCTTTGAAGTTCCCATAAATAGGTATAACAAATTATCCTTTGAAATATTCTTTACTCTGAGACTCAACTTTTGGAATTGTTGAATGTGTTATGTAACTAGACCTTTCTTTTTCAAATATTTACCAATTAATTAAACAAGGAATTGTTCTTAACATCCCCATAATTTGCTATCAATTCATCTACAAAAATGGACCAAGGTTTAACATAAGCCTTTTTCCTTTCACAAATTCATTAATACCATACATGTTGGTCTTGTTTTAAAAACATTGATACAATATTTTTCTTTTGTAAGGATCCCACTTGGTGTATATCAAAGTAATGCTCCACCTGAAATATCTACGTTACATTATCATTACCATCACACTTCCTCATATCAATATTTGGAATATATTAGCTCCTTGGTGCTAAATTGAAGTCCTGATGATGTGGATCATATATTTCAAATACATGGTTATGGTTCTATAATTTAATAATTGTGCTCTCCAATTGTGATAAAATAGTCCACACATGAGATTGATTCTCAACACCATGCTTCTCCTTGTGTTCATGATTTCCTTGAATCTCGACATCCCTTTTAGGGAGATCTTTTAATATAATGTTTTGTAATTATTTTATTCCTTCCCAGATGGCTTTTTTCATTTCTTCCTTATTTTGATTCATCTCATTTCCATTTCTTGATTATATTTAGTCACCTTCTTTTCTATTCCTTCCTTTTTTCATTCATCTTCTTTTCCATTTCTCTTTTGAATTTTGCTTGAAAACCTGCTAAATCCACCTTTTTCAACATACTACCATACAATTCATTAACTTTCTTCTCTATTTGAGATAACCTAAATTCTCAGTCTTCACTTTATTCATGAGTCAAGGATGAGCCATTAGTAGATTTAATTAATGTAGAGCTTTTTTTGGAGGCACGTTGGAAAATAATAATAATGCTCCTCTTTATCACAACTTTCTCTCTTCTAATCAATAGTTAGGTCACTTGTAAGTTACATATCTTAATTTGGAGAATATTTGAATGGATGAATTTTTTTTCATCATATGTGTTGAGATTTGATTCCTTCTAGATATTAGAGTTTGGTTTGTAACACTTTCATATGGTTTTTCTACAATTCCATAGGTGTGAAGAAAATTAGATGTGCCAAGTGAAAGTTATGGTAACTTTCCCAAAACTTACTGATTTTTGGCCTCTTCCTACAAGCAAACTTGTACAGCGTGCCACATGTCCACTTCAAATATAATTTTTAAATTTACCTGAGGTAATTTTGTAGGTCTCCTAAAATCCCTGAAGATTTCACTGCCTAAAAATATCCTAGAAAGGAAGATATAACAAAAATACCAAAAATGACCTATTTAAAATTTATTTCAAGATTCTTCACAAACCCTAACTTCGACAAGGTATAACTATGAAATTATAGTGAAAAAATTCTAGAATTTGAACCATAAGTTCCTTGAGATTTATCCTTTGTATCATCCAAGTTTCATTGTCTGAAACCTCACTAAAATAAGTTATTGAAAAAATGCCAAACTGAGGTATTTGAAGTTGATTTCAGGAGCATTCGAGACCCTTGAAAACTTGAGAGAATACATCAAAAACTATAGCGAACCAAAATATGAAATTTGAACAAAATTTTCAAAGAGATTTTACATATATGTGATCCAAGTTTCATAATTCGAATCCTCCCAGGAAAAAAGTTTTAGAGAAAATTCCAAACTAACTTATTTGAGACTAATTTTTTTGGGAGCATTCAAGAACCCATAATTCCTTTTAGAATATCTTTAAAAGTATAGGGAACCAAGATCCGAAATTCCAACCAAATATTACCCAAGTTTTCTCCTCAATATTTTTGAAGTTTCACCATGTGAAACCTTCAAGAAAAAAAATGATAGTGAGAATTTCACGATGACTTATTTGAAGACGCAAAACCCTAGAATCACGAGCTCTGATACCAAATGTTATGAACCTTGCACCATAAAAATGATAATAAGTCAACAATTACAGTCCTATTCAAGGAGGAAACCTCCTTTTACAATGAATACATTCTATAGGACAATGTTTTATCATTCTATGATATCTATATATATATATATTATATATATATATATAAATAGGAGACAAAAGGTAGAAAATAATATCTCTCAATATATAGGGCTTAATAAGGGGTTTTAGGGTTACCATGGGGTTTATATAGGACTTAACAACAATACCTAAATACAATCTTTCCAATCATACTAATTCCTTGCTTGCATGAGTGGCTATTGTTAAATAATTTATCTAGTGCTGGTCTTCATAATTATATTTAAAATGTATTTATCAAAAGAAAGAAATACCTAAGGGTATGTCGATGCTAATATTGAAACCATAGTATGCTTAGGGTTGTTGATGAAATCTAGAATTGCTATTCTTTTGATGTTTTGGTATTGTTATAGAAACCCTAGCCCTTTAGGCTTTGTTTTTAATGCCTAAGTTATGTATTGAAACCCTAGATATTTAGGTTTTGGTAAATTAGGGTTTATAAGAAAAACCTTTGTTCTAGCTAAAATAAGGTCCTAGGAATGAATCTCTAGGTGTATGATTGAAACCCTAGCCTAGAGAAAATTTGTTGTATTTCTAACGTTGATGCTTGCATCTTGGGTTTACCTAGTAGACATTGATGATAAATGTTAGTACAAGAATATGTGAGTATTATAACCTAATTATTGATGCTCATGTTTGTGAATTCTAGGGTTTGTAACAAATCCCTAGTATATATTGATATTCTAGGATATGATGATATTGTTTTCCGATATGATTTAGTTTTGATATTAAAACCTATGGTTTGCAAACAAACCCTAATAGTGTCTAACTTTTTTGAAACCTTAGAGGGATTTGGAATCTGGGGTTTTCTGTAAATCATAGTAGAGTCCAACATATCTCTGAAAGTAATATTGAGGTCCTATATAAATTGTAGTCAAAGGGTTTATGACAATAACCCTAGAAAGAAGTATGTGTTTCTTGTCGATCATGAACCTAACTATGTGTTTAATGTCTAAAGTATACTTGCTTCCATTATATTGACATGATTATGATATAGTTAACTTCATGCTTTTGTATTTGGTTGTACTTGCTATTAATGATTTGCAGGTACATAATCTTCAAGATTATGAAGATGTTCGATTAAATAAGTTATATGAATGATGATGAAGATATTCGATAAAAGAAGTTATATGAATGATGAAGATCAAGATGAAATTTCTCCAATACTATGAATTTTTTGATATCCTTAAGTTAAGAGGGAGCTTGGACAGAAGAAAGAATATATCCCCCCAGTTGAGAGGGAGGGCACATTATGATAGTGAATACTTTGAATTAAGAAAAAGAACTACAAATGAATGTTAGTGAAAAAGACTTGAGAAGTACTGAGGATGTATTTGGTACTGCTAAAGAAATAAAAGAATAAGAACAAATCTTTCGACAAAATTGTGAATGGATAACTTTATGATACAAACAACATTTGAATGAATGAGGAACTCGAAGGTGTGAGTTTACTTGTATATGTATATTTGAAATTTTATTGTTGATTGGGGTTTGTGTTTGAACAGGTAAATATCTCCATGAAGAAGGATGAACACTTAGGTAGCATGATTGGACAAATGGATATATCTAGTTCATTAGGGAGAGATGAAGAATCTAATGGCCGATGCTTGGGAGGACATCTAGTCACCCTAGGTGTGTTTGATGTCTAGATCCTGAAGTGGGAGGGTGGTGTTGGTCTTGGAGCTCTGACCTTGGATACACACCTAGATCCATGGGTTGATGGTTAGTTAGTAAGCTCGATGATACCTAGGCTTGTTGAAATATTTTTTCCATGTTAGTCCCACTCGAATAGATAACCCTAGTTAAGTATCTAGCCTGAGGCATTGAGTGTGCCAGAACTCTTTGTATTTCATTTTGGAGATCTTCCATGTACCTCTATAGATATAGGTAATTATGAATACCTCCCTAGTTAATATGGAGTGTTGAAGAATGGAACTAGTGTCGGTCTTCATAATTATATTTAAAATGTATTTATCAAAAGAAAGAAAAAGAATATGTTATATTAAATAAATTGACTTATTAAAGCATGGGTTTCATGCTTGGGTCTCCATTATAGGCTTCTAGGGTTTATTTCAAGTGTCCTTTTCCATGTCATATTGTAAAGAACCCTTCTTGGGATTTACTTGTGAAAGAAGAAATTTATTTTACTGTAAAATAGGTCAATTATGTTGGGTTGTTGTATATTCTTTCCATGACTAAACCCAGGTTCCGGGGGGAAGGAGAGGGGGGGGGGGGGGTTATAGAAGGGGAGGAAGCACCCCCTGTACATTATTCTAACCTATGTAGGGGGGAGGTAGCCCCCCAACACGGGGTTCGGGGCAATGGCCTGGGAAATTTTTTTTGGACCCTATATTAGGTGGGCGGACCTACCTATGGTTTTGTGCATGGATTTTGCACATGGTTTTGGGTGCGTTGGTTTTTGGTTCATGGTATTTTGTAGATCTGGTCAAGGGAACTACGATTATGTTTTAATCTAGGGTTAATGGATGCTTCGACATGTATATATATGTATTGTAACATTGAAAGGAACATAATGAAAAATCAATCTGGTAGTCCTAGTTTTGGGATCTAGGGGAAAATCTCTGTATATATATTTGTTTTATGTGTTATGCTCTCGCCATTGTCTATTTTCTGTTTTTAGAATTCATATGCAGGTAATTTCTGTACGGGGTTAAAACCTACAAATTATGCCTCCTCCACCCAATCAGCCTCAACAAGGGAATTTAACCTCACAAATTCACTATATATTGGAGCAACTCGACTCATTTGGCAGCACACCTCTCACAAATTCGAATTGCAATAGTTGGGAGCAGAAAAAGTGCGAATTTCAATAAGGAATATGGAATCAATTTTTTTGGGTGTCTCTCTCTCTCTCTCTCTCTCACACACACACACGCATGTGAAATGAAATTCTGAAGCTGCATCGAAGCTATGAAGTTGCATCAAAGATGTGAAACTACATTAAAGCTATGAAGTTGCATCAAAGATGTGACACTACATCAAGGTCGAAGGTGTGAAGCTACTAGTCTAGAGCTACTAAAGTTGCTAGATTGAAACTGTAGTGGTAAAGCTGGGTTGAAGTTGCATTTGAGAAGCTGCTACTTGGTAACTTTGGAAGAAATAATCTATCAATAGGAAGAGTTAACTTGGTGGAGGAGGAGGGTCTTTTGGTCTAGGGTCTTAGTCCATCTCATTTGAATTACAAAAGGAAGAGTTATTGACTTGGTTTTCCTCTCTTGGTAGGACAATTTTTTTATGACATATTTAATTTCTCTAAATACCACATATCAATTGCTTGTCGTGTTTACAACAACCCCCTATTTGTTTCTAAAATAAATGAGGACCCTATTATATTTTTATTTATTTATTTTTGGTTTGTTATTTTCTTATTGAAAGTATTGATAGCTTGTTTGTGATGCTTTTGTTGTGAGCCTCTTAAGTATTTTTGATTTTGTAAAGTTTCATGTTAAAATTTTGAAAATATGGATTCCTTCCTTGCTAGTCCACTCATTTGGCATCTACCCTGTTCCTCTGCATAATGTTCCTTTGCTTTCCCAAATGTCCATATATGCATATCATCTTTATCATTTTGTAAATGAATCAAACATGCCACCAATTTGTGTTATACTATATTTAATTTGGGTTATGCTTTTCTTCTGATCTAGGCAAATGTTAAGCTTGCGATTCTTTACCGACTTCGCTCCTTAGATGCCAGGATATTCCCCATCCAATCCTGAACAATGATTAACAAGTTATACACCTTCCACCCCCTAGATGAATATATATCATGTTTAAAATCTTTAATTATAATCTTAATTGCAATTAATTAATTCTTAATCACAAATTCACTCATTCGACTTCTCTTTCAAGCAACAAGACTTTACATACCCCACACTCTTGGATGATAGGATTTTGTATTAAGTTTACTTAATCATTGGGATAGATAAATTAGAGAAGTTAATCCCAATTAAGGGACAATAAAGGAAAATCCTATATTCGACACCTTTTTATGGCTACCACTTGTTTCACCTCTCAAAATCCAAATACATGGATAAGACCATAACATAATGAAATGAGTAAATTAGTTTAACATTAAATAAAATAGGCTTAGTCCTTATTAAACATGGATTTAAGTTAAACCCTCAAATTTGGCCTCCACACTAAACATGTGATACAAGAATGAACATATCCTCCAACCCTAGATGCCTAGATTAATGACTTCTAAACCATTCACCAATCATTTATAGTTGATTTGACTAGCATAGGTTGTCACCTTGTGAAGCCTTTGAATTCCTCTAGCCTCTAGTTAACCCTGAATCGTTATCAATTTCAAAGCAAGGTTTTCGCCCAAGATAGGTTCTTATGGTTAATTAGTTATACTTATTTCTTATTTCAAGTATTCTTTTAATATATATAGATCTTATAATCACTATTTTGTCTATAAAAGAAAAATGGGAAAACAAAGAAATATTTCAAAAAACCTTAAATTGTACATAGCCAATCAGGAACAAAAATATCAAGACCAATCCCTTGAAAATTTGAGTGGATCAAATTTCGTTATACATATGGCCAATTAAGACATCTCCAACACTAGTCCCAACAACGAGACTTTTGATTTAAGAACGTGATTTCATGCATTCTATGGATTTACTAGGAACAATACTTTGTTATTTTAAACTTTTAGTAAATAGTTTGTTAAAATAATGAACAATTTATTTTTCTTATAAATATTTTACTCTATATATACACCTCTCTTCAATGAGGAGGGGGTTGGTTGGATGAATTTTATTGAAGGAACCTGATATTATCTATTAGCTATTTTGATCGATTGTGAAGACCTAATGAGATTTTTAGAAAATTTATTTTGTTCAACAAAATCTTATATGCGACATACTATTATATTGATCCAGGTGGATGTTGGTGGCCACCCACCTATCCCATTTGGACCCCCACAATTGTCTTTCTTAGCATTTTTAGTTTCCTTAATTGTAGCACAACTTACTATTTTTAGCAGTTTTTTGGGTCATGAACTTCCGGAGCCGTTTTGAGGCCCTAAACGACGCTTTTTGGGGAATCCGAGGGCAACACGGGTCCATGGAACATGGACCGGTGTTGCCCGTTCCAACAATGATAGTGCTCGAATAGATCTTT